>PVJI01007154.1:0-80376 GCA_004026765.1 Micronycteris hirsuta | reverse complement strand
TTTTTTCCTTTGGGTTGGTTTCTAATTTCAGTCCCTTGTGGTCAGAGAAAATACTTGGTATGATTTCAATTTTCTTGAATTTGTTGAGGCTTGTTTTGTGTCCTATCATATGGTCTATTTTTGAAAATGTTCCATGTGCATTTGAAAAGAATGTGTATTTAGCTTCTTTGGGGTGAAAGGCTCTGTATATATCAGTTAAGTCCATTTCTTCCAGGGCATTGTTCAATGCCACGATGTCTTTGCTGATATTTTGTTAGGAGGACCTGTCCATTTTTGACAGTGGGGTGTTGAAGTCCCCTATTATAATTGTGTTGCTATCAATGTCTTTCTTGAAGTCTTCCAAGATTTTCTTTATGTATTTGTGTGCTCCTATGTTGGGTGCATATATATTTACAATGTTTATGTCTTCTTGGTGGATTCTTCCCTTGAATTTTATGAAGTGTCCTTCTGGGTCTCTCTTTATGGCCCTTTTTTGGAAGTCTATTTTGTCTGATATGAGTATAGCTACCGCGGCTCTTTTTTCCTGTCCGTTTGCTTGGAAAACTTGTTTCCAACCCCTCACTTTCAATCTGTGAAGGTCTTTTGCCCTGAGGTGGGTCTCTTGTAGGCAGCGTATGTGTGGGTCATGCTTTCTTATCCATTCAGCTATTCTATGTCTTTTGATTGGAGCATTTAATCCATTTACATTTAAGGTTATTATTGATAGGTACTTCTTTTTTGTCTTTTTTTCCCCTTCCTGTGTTTCTCTCTCTCTTAAAGCAGTCCCTTTAGCATCTCTTGCAAAGTTTGTTTGGTGGAGGTGTATTCTTTTAGACTTCTTTTGTCTGGGAGCTTCTTATTTGGCCATCCCTTTAGCATCTCTTGCAGAGTTTGTTTGGTGGAGGTGTATTCTTTTAGACTTCTTTTGTCTGGGAGCTTCTTATTTGGTCATCTATCTTAATTGAGAGCCTTGCTGGGTACAGTAGCCTTGGTTGCAGGCCTTTGGTTCTCATTACTTGGAATATTTCTTGCCCTTCTATTCTGACTTGGAGCGTTTTGTTGATAAGTCAGCTGCTAACCTTATCGGGGCTCCCTTGTACGTTACTTCCTGTCTCTGTCTTGCTGCCTTTAAGATTCTCTCTTTGTCTTGGAATTTTGCCATTTTAATTATGATGTGTCTTCAAGTGGGCCTGTTTGGGTTCATTTTGTTTGGGACTCTCTGTGTTTCTTGGATTTGTGTGACTTTTTCTCTCATCAGATTCGGGAAGTTTTCCATCATTACTTTTTCAAACACACTTTCTATTCCTTGCCCTTCTTCTTCTCCTTTTGGTATCCCTATTATACGAATATTATTACATTTCATGTTGTCCTGTATTTCCCTTAATACCTCTTCATTCTTTCTAAGTCTCTTTTCCTGTTCCTGCTCTTTTTGGTGTTTTTTTTCTACTTTGTCTTCCAGCTCACTGATCCGATTCTCTGCTTCATCGAGCCTGCTTTTGATTCTTTCTATTGTGTTCTTTAGTTCAGATATTGTATTCTTCATTTCCGCTTGGCCCTTGTGGATAGTTTCTATTTCCTTTTTCATGTTGACATAGTTTGCAGTGAGTTCTTTATAGTTTCCTTGTAGTTTCTGGAAATCCTCTGGGAGCTCATCGAGTTCTTGAGCTTCCTGATAATCAATGCTTTGAACTCAATATCTGATATTTGGCTTGCCTCTGTTTCGTTTATCATTCTTTCTGGGGTTTCTTCCTTTCCTTTCATTTGGGGGTTGTTTCTTTGTCTTCCCATTGTTTGCGATACTCTTCTTGCTATCCTCTGTTTCTTAAATTAATCTGTCAAGTTCTTTGGAGTAGCAAAGTTAATTTTGTCTCATTGTCTCTGTTTTTTGGACTGATCCCTGTCCGGGACTAACTCTGGTCTTTTCATAGCTCCAGGTTTTTATGTCTCACCTGTAGGTAAAGAAGAGAGGGGGGCGAGGGGGAAAGAAAGAAGAAAAAAAGGGGTGAAGGAAGGGAGAAAGGATACTATAAGGAAAGAAGGGAGGAAGGAGGAATAAAGTATAAAGAAGGAAAGAATAGAAGGACAAATTAAAAGAATAATTTTTTTTTATCTTTTATAAATTAAAAAATAACAAAACAATACAAAATAGTAAAAAAAAAGAAAGAGAGAGATATGAGGAGGAGGTGACTTAGAATACTAAAGGAAAGGGAGGAAGAAGGAATTAAAAAATAGTGAAGGACAGAGAGGAAGAAGGGCTAAAAAAACAAAAACAAAACAAAACAAAAAATCAAAACAAAAAAAAAATCCTTCAGCTTTCTGATTTTAAAGCTGTCCGGCCAGGCTGCATCCAGCTGGGAAGATATTAGTTTTGCTTTTCTTCCTTCCTGAGGTGTACTCTTCGCTGTTGTCCAGACACCAGCCCAGTTCCTCGGTGTGCTTCTGGGTCCAAATGGTCTTTTGATGTGCACCTGATAGGTGCAGCTCTCCCACCGCCTATTTTCTCTCCACTGGTCTAATTAATAGGTTCTTTCCTCGCCCTTTCTGGATAGTTTGGCCCATGTTCTGAGTCAAGAGTTTGTGCAGTCTGCAGCTCTGGTCTGCCACTCCCCTCAACGGGGTGCTTCTGCCTTATTCCCGCAAAGCTGATTGGTCCTGCTGGGCTACGTGCACTGGGCTGGATGGCAAGGGCTTTGTCCCCAGCTGTTGGCGTGAGCTCCACACACCTGTGCTCACTTTTAACTCTGTCCCTGGTTTGTGCACCAGCAAGTGCCAACCGAGGGGCCCCTGTTGTGCACTCTCCCTGATATTTTTGAGCTGTGTGCCTGTGTTCGCTCTCTTGTCTGTCCCTGAAATTTGCGCCAAAGAGCTCTGGCTGAGGGGCCCAGTTGTGCACTGTCCCTGTCTTTTTGAACTGTGCACGATTAGTCCACAGCTTGCTGGGTGTACACGGCCCTTAGCTTTCCCTGTTTGGTTTCACAAGATGCACTCGGCCCCAGAGCCGCTGATTGCAAGCTGTTCCCAATTCTTCTGGAATGAACTGGGAAAGGCCTCGGTCCCCGAGTTCAAACAGTCTCCAATTCCCCTTGATGGAAGCACAAGCTGCCGCGGGGCGAGGGCTGACGGTGTTCTCACTCCGGTGCTACAGGCAGACTTCCCTGAGCCTCTGCGGGCACTGACCTCGGGACTGTTGGGGGAGGGGCCTCTCCAAATAGCCAGGGAGCATCTCCTTTTTTCCTATTTTTCCTCTCCGAAAAATTCTTCCTATTTATTCCTACCAGATCAAACAAGCATCTGACCACTCACAAATCCCAATCTGGCTCCCTACCCAAGAATCTTGCGTCCAATCCAGGCGGCTGCCAGCTGCCGGGTCTGGGTCTGAAGCCCCTCCCTGCTCCCCGGGCTGGTCCCGAGGGGGACCTTTTCCTTCCAAAGCACTCTGCTCACCGTATGAATGTTCAAATTCCCCTGTAATCTTGGTCATCAATCATCATATGTGCTGGATTACTGCTGGGTTTTCGCCCCATTCCTCAGAAAATCACCTAGTGGGCAGGAGGGAGTAAACTCTGTTCCCCCTATCTCGCCGCCATCTTCCAAAAAAAAAACCTGTCAGGTTGTTCTTAATTTCAGTGTCTCTGGTTACATTTTGCTTGTTTTTTTTTTCTTTTTTTGATATACCACATTTTGTTATTTATTTATCTGTTGATAGGCATCTGGTGTCTTCCCAGTCTTTGGTGATTATGAATAATGCTCTTGTGAGCATTCATGCACATGATTTTACATGGGCATGTTTTAATTTCTCTTGGGAATAGAGTTAGGAGTGAAATGCTGGATCATATTTTAACTCTGTTTAACTGCTTGAAAAAATTGCCAGACCATTTTCCTAAATTGGCTACACCATTTTTACATCCTCATTAGTAATGTATATGGGTTCCCATTTCTCTGTATCTTCACTAACACTTGTTATCATATTTGTTCTTGATTATAGCCATCCTACTGGGTGTGACATCATTTTTTATATCTCTGATGGCTAATGATGTTGAGCATATTTTCATGTGATTATAGACCATTTGTATGTCTTCTTTGGAGAAATGTATAGTCAAATCCTTTGCTCAATTTTAGTTGTCTTTTCTTTTTATAATTAAATTGTAAGAATTGTTTGTTCATTCCAAATATAAGCACCCAGTCATATATATGTTATGTACTTAATTTTTCTAATCCTGTGAATTGTCTTTCCACTTTCTTCATGGTGCCCTTATTTGTGCTAAAGATTTTTTCTTTATTTTTACTGTTAACACTATTACAGATGTCCCCATTTCCTCCTCTTTTGTCTATCTCCCCCCATCCTTGAAGTCCCTTTCCCTCTGGCCATCAACAAACTGTTGTTTAGGTCTATGGGTCACACATATATATTCTTTTGCTACTCCCTTCACCTTTCATCCTCCAGTCTCCCTGTCCCTCCTATTCTTGCAGTGATTTTATGCAGAGAGCCAGCCTCGGCGGGTCTCCGGATCCCCAAAGGATGAACGATAGAGGTGAAGGGGAACTTGACCCAGCACCCTCAGTGGAGTGCCGGGGGACAGGGGGACGAATCCAGACACCCTCTCTCTGGAGTGCTGGAGGCCAGCCCAGCCTCTCCGGCCAGACTGACAACCACGAAAAAGTTCTCTTTATTTTTATAAGGAGGGATTTTCAATCAGTGTGAGAAATAGATGCAAGTTTACAAATCAAGGCAGAAAAAGCTGATACATGAGCAATTTAGAAAAAATACAGAACATTTCAGATTTCACTTATGAGAACAATGATTGCTTTCAAAGTTAGACAGTCTCTCACCCAAGGACATTTGCTTATCTTGGGGTGAGGGGGTTGTGGCTCTAAATAAACCTTAAGCTTACAAGTGTTAATTGTTTAGGAGGTGTTACCAGGGGCAATGACCTTCTTCAGCCATTTTTGGTGGCTGTCCTGCTTAAAGTTTAATTCCTCTCCTTAACCCCTTCATGTGGGGAAAAATAGCCAGGGTAGGTTAGGGGCTTTTGTGGTCAGTAAGTCATTCAAGGAACATCATTAGGTTGTGTCAATTTTTAGTAGCAAGGTGCCAATATCTAAGAATCCTACTACCAATTATTCAACAAAAGAAAGCATGTAAAGGGTGATATATAGGAGAACTGCCAATGGTCGCTTCTGCCGTGCATATGCAACCCAGCTGTCCTGGCTGTGCCATGGATCGGCTGCAGGCTGGCCCTGAACAATTTTATTCATTTTTAAATTAAATTATGTTTTGTTGTTTATGCTATTACAGTTGCCCCAATTTTTCTCTTTGCCCTCCCTTCACCCAGCCCCACCCCCCACTCCCTCAGGTAATCTCCACATTGTTGTCCATATCCATGGGTCATGCTCGTATGTTACCTGGCTACTATATTCCCTATGATATCTTTTACAACCCCAGGACTATTCTGTAATAACCAATGTGTACTTCTTTTCCTTATTGTTGTTCAGTTACAGTTGTCCCCATTTTTCCCCATTACTCTCCCCTGCCCTACATATCCCACACCTCTCACATTCAATCTTCTCTGCCATTGTCTTTGTCCATGGGTCCATTATACATGTTCCTTGGGAAAGAACCCTTCAGCTACTTTCCCACGTTTTCCCCCTCTCCCCTCCCCTATGGTTACTGTCAGTTTGTTCTTTATGTCCATGTCTCTGGTCTATTTTGATCACTTGTTTGTTTGTTGATTAGGTGAGATCATATATTTATCTTTCACCACTTGGCTTAGTTAACTTACCATAATACTCTCCTTTTCCATCCAGGCTGTTGCAAAGTGTAGGAGCTCCTTCTTTCTTTCTGCTGTGTAGTATTCCATTGTTCAAAATACTGCAGTTTTTTGATACACTCATTAGCTTAAGGTCACTGATGGGACCTTAAGCTACTTCCAGCACTTGGCTATTGTAAATACTGCTGCTATGAATATTGAGGGGCATAGGTTCTTTTGAATTGATATTTCAGGATTCTTAGGGTATACTCTCAGAAGTGGGATAGCCAACTCAAAATGCAGTCCCATTTTTAGTTTTCTGAGGAAATTCCATACTGTTCTCCACAGTAGCTGTACCAGTCTGCATTCCCACCAACAGTACACTAGGGTTCCCATTTCTCCACAACCTCCCCAGCTCTTGTTTGTTGATTTGTTTATGATGACCATTCCGACCAGTGCAAAGTGGTGTTTCATTGAGGTTTTAATTTGCATCTCTCTGATGGCCAGAGATTCTGAGCATCCTTTCATATGTCTATGGTCCCTCTGTATGTCCTCCTTGGTGCAGTGTCTGTTCATGTCCTTTGCCCATTTTAAAAATTGAATTGTGTATCTTCCTGGTATGGGTCATGTGAGTTTTTATATACTTTGGAGATCAAACCCTTGTCCAAGGTAAATATATTTTCCCATATGGTTGGTTCTCTGATTATTTTGTTGCTGTTTTCTTTAACTATGCAGAAGCGTTTTAATTTGATGTAGTCCCATTTGTTTATCTTTCCTTTATATCTCTTGCTCTAGGGGACATACCAGTGAAAATATTGCTGCGTGGAATATCTGAAATTTCCCTGCCTATATTCTCCTCTAAAACTTTTATGTTGTCATGACTTATATTTAAGTCTTTTATCCGTTTGGAGTTTATTTTTGTTATGGTGTAAGTTGGTGGTCGAGTTTCATATTTTGGCACATAGCTTTCCAGATTTCCCAATGCCGTTTGTTGAAGAGGCTATTTTTACTCCATTTTATGGTCCTGCCCCCTTCATCAAAAATTAATTGACCATAGAGACTTGGTTTTATTTCTGGGCTATTTTGTTCCATTGATCTCTATGTCTATTCCTATACACTGTTTTGATTACAGTGCCCTTGTAATACAGTTTCATATCAGGTATTGTGATTCCTCCTACTTTGTTCTTCTGTCTCAAAATTGCTGAGGCTATTCGGGGTCATTTATGGTTCCACATAAATTTTTGAAATGTTTGTTCTATATCTGTAAAATATGCCATTGGTTATTTTAACAGGGATTACATTGAATCTATAAATAGCTTTGGGTAGTATGAACACTATGATGATGTTAATTCTGCCAATCCATCACTAACATGGTATATGCTTCCATTTATTTATGTCTTACTTAATTTCTTTCTTCAGTGTTCTGTACTTTTCTGAGCACAGGTCTTTTAACTCCTTGGTCAAGTTATTCCTAGGTACTTTATTTTTCTTGTTGCTATAACACATGGGATTATTTTCCTAATTTAAACTCATTGGTGTACAAAAATGCCCTTGGTTTCTGAATATTGACTTTGTATCCCACTGTTTTGCCAAATTCACTGATTAGTTTGGGTAGTTTTTTGATGGAGTCTATAGAATTTTCTATGTACACTATCATGTCATCTGTAAACAATGACAGTTTTGCTTCCTCCTTTCCAATTTGGATGACTTTCATTTCTTTTTCTTGTTTTGTCATTGTGGAAAAAACTTCCAATACTATGTTGAATAGAAGTGGTGAAAGTGGGCATCCTTGTCTTGTTCCTGATCTTAGTGGGAAAGCTTTTAGTTTTTGCCCATTGAGTATGATGTTGGCTGTAGTTTTCTCATATATGGCCTTTATTATGTTGACTATGCTCCATGTACTCCCACTTTGCTGAGTGTTTTTATCACAAATGGGTATGTACCTTATCAAAACCTTTTTCCACAACTATTGATATGATCATATGATTTTTGTCTTTCCTTTTGTTTATGTGATGTATTACATTTATTGGCTTGCAAATATTGTATCATCTTTGCATCCCTGGGATGAATCCCACTTGATCATGGTGTATGATCTTTTCAATGTATTGCTGGATGTGGTTTGCCAATATTTTGTTGAGGATTTTAGTGTCCATATTCATTTGAATTATTGGCCTGTAGATTTCTTTCTTTGTTGTATCTTTATCTGGTTTTGGGATTAGGATGATGGTGGCTTCATGAAAAGACTTTGGAAGACTTCCCACTTCTTGGATTTTTTTGGACACATTTGAGAGGGATAGGGGTTAGCTCTTCCCTAAATGTTTTGTTAAATTTTCCTTTGTAACCATCTGGTCCAGGGCTTTCGTATGCTGAGTGTTTTTTTTTTAATTACTGCTTCAATTTCATTAGCTATTATTGGTCTGTTCAGGCTTTCTGCTTCTTCTTGATTCAGTTTTGGAAGATTGTATGTTTCTACAAATTTTTCCATTTTTCCCAGGTTGTCAAATTTCTTGGCTTATAGTTTTTTTGTGGTAATTTCTTTTAATCCTTTGTATTTTTGTGGTATTGGTTGTAATTTCTCGTCTTTTGTTTCTGATTTTATTTATTTGGGTCCTCTCTCTTTTTCTTGATGAGTCTGGTTAAAGCCTTGTCAATTTTGTTTATCTTTACAGAATACCAGTACCTGGGTCTATCGATCCTTCGATTTGTTCTTTTAGTTTCTATGTCACTTAATTCTGCTCTGATCTTGCTTATTTCCTTACTTCTACTTGTTCTGGGATTTCTTTGTTGTGGTTCCTCCAGTTCTTGTAGGTGTAGGTTAGGTTGTTTATTTTTCTATCTTTTTTAGGTAGGCTTGTGTTGCTATGAACTTCCCTCTCAGGGCTGCCTTTGCTGTGTCCCATAAGTTTTGGACTGTTGTGTTCATTTTCATTTATTTTTCCAGAAACTTTCTGATTTCTTCCTTGATCTATTATTAACCCATTCATTGTTTAATAACATGTTATTCATTCTCTATCAGTTTGACTGTTCTGAGTTTTTCCCCTGAGGTTCATTTCTAGTTTCAAGCCATTGTAATCCAAGAAAATGCTTGTTATGATTTCAATGTTCGTGAATCTGTTGAAGTTTGTTTTGTGTCCTATCATGTGGTCTATCTTTGAAAATGTTCCATGTGCATTTGAAAAGAATGTGTATTTTGCTTCTTTGGGGGAAAGATTCTATGTATATCAGTTAAGTCCATTTGATCTAGGGTGTTGTTCAATGCCACAATATCCTTGTTGATTCTATGTTTGAAAGACCTCTCCGTTGTTGACAGTGGGTTGTTAAAATCTCCTACTATAAGTGTGTTGGTATGTATACCTTTTTTTGAAATCGTCCAAGATTTCCCTTACATATTTAGGTGCTCTTATGTTGGGTGCACAGTTTCTGTGTTCTTGATGGATTCTTCCCTTCAGTATTAAGAAGTAAAATTCTCTGCCTCTTTTTATAGCCTTTGTTTTTAAATCTATTTTGTCTGATATAAATATTGTTATGCTGGCTTTTTTTCCCTGTCCATTTGCTTGTAATACTTTTTTCCAACCCTTCACTTTCAGTCTGTGTAGGTCTTTTGTTCTGAGGTGGGTCTCTTGTAGGCAGCATATGTATGAGTCGATTTCTTATCCATTCGGCTACTCTATGTCTTTTGATTGGAGAATTTAATCAATTTACATTTAAGGTTATTATTGATAGGTACTTATTCATTACCATTTTCTCCTTTGTACCTTTCTCTCTCTCTCTCTCTCTCTCTCTCTCTCTCTCTCTCTCTCTCTCTCTCTCTCTCTCTCTCTCATCTATCTATCTATCTTCTTGAAGAAGTGCTTTTGGAATGTCTTGCAATGTTGATTTGGTGGAGGTGTATTCTTTAGGCCTTCTTTTGTCTGGGAAACTCCTTATTTCCCCTATTTTAATTGAAAGCCTTGCTGGGTAGAATACTCTTGGTTGCAGGCCTTTACTTTTCATTACTCGGAATATATCTTGCCATTCCCTTCTGGCTTACAGTGTTTCTGTTGAGAATTCAGCTGCTAGCCTTGTCGGAGCTCCCTTGTATGTTACTAGCTGTTTCTCCACTGTAGTCTTTAAGATTCTCTCTTTATCTCTGAATTTTGTTTTTTTAATTATGATGTGTTTTGGATTGAGCCTTTTGGGTTCGTTGTGATTGGGACCCTGTGTGCTTCCTGGACTTGTGTGACTTTTTCTCTCATTAAGTTAGGGAATTTTTATTTCATTACTTTTCAAACAGGTTTTCTATCCCTTGCTCTTCTTCTTCTCCTTCCGGTATCACTATTATATGGATATCATGTTTCATGTTGTCCTGAAATTCTCTTAAACTATCCTCCTACTTTTTCAGTCTATTTTCATTTTGCTGCTCTGCCTGGGTATTTCTTTCCACCTTGTCTTTCTGCTCACTGATTTGGTCCTCTGTTTCATCCAGTCTGCTTTTAATTCCTTCTAGAGTATTTTTTTATTTCAGATATTGTATTCTTCATTTCTTCCTGGTTCTTGTTCATAGTTTCTATTTCCTTTTTTATGCTGCTATAGTTCCCACTGAAGTTGTCACTGAACTTCTTGAGCATTCTTATAACCATTTTTTCATATTCTATGTGTGATACATTGCTTGCCTCAATTTCATGTATAGCTCTTTTTTCTGGGGATTCCTCCATTCCTTTCAATTGGTTGTTCTTTCTTTGTCTCTCCATTTTAGATTACTCTTTTTGTTTGTTTCTATGCCTAAGGATGCTCTGTTTTGCCTGTCTGTTTTTGTAGGTTGGACTTCTGTGGTAGGATTTCTGTGGGACTCAGCGGTGCAGTTTCTTTAATCTCCTGATCTTGATGTTCTACAGTTGCCCTTTATTCAGTTTGTGTGGTTTCTCTTGTTGTATTTGGGCTTTGCTTGTTAGTGGCTCATTTGTTGGTGGGTTTTCCCTATAGCTGATTGACTGGTAGTCACAACTCTAACCACAACTTGTAAGCAGAGTTCATGAGTAGAAGACTTGTGTAGAGCCATTACAAGGATAGAAAAAAACATTTTCCCCTGTCTAAATGCTTGGTTAAATAGACATTCTGAATGTTGTATTTTTCAGTGCTTTTTTGCATGTTTAAGAAATACTTCCCTACCTTATGAACATCGAAATAGTCTCATATTATCTTCTAGAAGCTTTACTGTCTTGCTTTTTATATGTAGATCAACACTTCTTATGAATCTATTTTCTAGTTATGGCATAAAATAAGAATAAAATTTTATTTTAAATTGCTATCTAATTATTCCTTCACTATTGATTGGGTTAAAAAAAAAAGGACTTATTTCCACAAATACTACTTCTGCTCCATTTTCTCTCTCCTCTCATTCTGAAATTGAAATGAAACATATATTAGATCTTCTCCATGCATTCTCTGTGGTTCTATCTTCATTTCTTAGCATTTTTTTTACCTTTTGTTCATGCTTCATTATGGCTATTTGTTTCTGACCTATTGTTCAGTTCACCAAATTATTCTTCAGTGAGGTTTAACCTGTTGTTAAAACACATCCCCCAAATTTCTAATTTCACTTATAATAGTTTTTCAATTGTAAAATATCCATCTTGTTATTTTTCAAATATCTACATCATTTTAAAAATCAGTTTTAGTCTTCTGACAAAATTCTCAATCTTGTCTTATAATCCCTTAAGAATGGTAAACATAATTATTTTTATTTTTAAAGAGAAGCTTACATACCTCATCTAAAACAGAGGGACAACATAATGGCCAAATCAAGATGCCTTTTTAAAAAGATTTTATTTATTTAATTTTAGAGAGTAGAGAAGGGATGGAGAAAGAGAGAAACATCAGTGTGACAGAGACATATCTATAGGTTGCCTCTCACACGCCCCCAACTGGGGACCTGGACTGCAACCAAGGCATGTGCCCTAACGGGAAATGAACCTGTGACCTTTTCATTCACAGGCAAGCATTCAATCCACTGAGCCATACCAGCCAGGGCAAAAAATCGTTATTTTTAAATTTCTGTCTGATACTTCATATTTCTGGATCCCCTGCAGGTATATTGCTATTGTCTATATTTTTTGTGGACTCTTGTTCACATTGTTTTGTCTCCTGCTATAATTTTATTGTATATTAAACACTATAATTAATATTTTTTAAAAAATAATTACTTTATTATTGTTCAATTACAGTTGTCTGCATACTCTTCCCTCCCCTTCCCCTCCATTCCCACCTCCCTTACCTGCCTCCCTCTGCACCCTTGGTTCTGTCAATGTGTCCTCTATAGAGCTTCCTGAAAATCCTTCTCCCTATTGTCCCCTTCCCCCACCCCACTGCCTATTGTTAGATTGTTCTTAAATTCAATGTCTCTGGTTAAGTTTTGCTTGCTTTTTGCTTTTGTTGCTTATGTTCCAGTTAAAGGTGAGATCATATGGTATTTGTCTCTCAACACCTGGCTTACTTTACTTAGTATAATGCTCTCCAGCTCCGTCCCTGTAGTTGCAAAGGGTATAAGCTCCTTCTTTCTCTCTGCTGCGTAGAATTCCATTGTGTAAATGTACCATAGTTTCTTGATCCACTCATTTGTAGATGGGCACTTAGGTTGTTTCCAGCACTTGGCTATTGTGAATTGTGCTGCTATGAACATTGGAGTGCATAGGTTCTTTTGAACTGGTTTTTGAGGGTTCTTAGGGTATAATCCCAGTAGTGGAATTGCTGAGTCAAAAGGCACTTCCATTTTCATTTTTCTGAGGAAGTTCCATACTGTTTTCCACAATGGCTGCACCAGTCTGCATTCCCACCAACAGTGCAGTAGGGTTCCCTTTTCTCCACATCCCCTCTATCAGTTATCTGATGCTTTGTTGATGGTGGCCATTCAGACTGGTGTGAGGTGGTATCTCATTGTGGTTTTAATTTGCATCTCTCTGATGGCTATGATGTTGAGCATCTTTTCATATGTCTCTGGGCCCTCTCTATGTCCTTTTTCGAGAAGTGTCTGTTCATGTCTTTTGCCCATTTTTTAATTGGGTTTTTTGTCTTCCTGGAGTGGAGTCATACGAGTTCTTTATATATTTTGGAAATCAAACCCTCATCCGAGGTATCATTGGCAAATATGTTTTCCCATACGGTTGGTTCTCTTTTTATTTTAATACTATTTTCTTTAGCCCCACAGAAGCTCTTTATTTTGACAAGGTCCCATTTGTTTATTCTTTCCTTTATGTCCCTTGCTCTAGGGAACATATCATTGAAGATGTTGCTGCGTGGAATGTCTGAGATTTTCCTGCCAACGTTTTCCTCTAGAACTTTTATGATTTCACGAATTACATTTAAGTCTTTTATCCTCCTTGAATTTATTTTTGTGTATGGTGTAAGTTGATGCTCAAATTTCATTTTTTGCATGGAGCTGTCCAGATTTCCCAACACCATTTATTGAAGAGGCTACTTTTATTCCATTTCATGCTCCTGCCCCCTTTGTCAAAGATTAATTGCCTGTAGAGACTTGAGTTTATTTCCGGGCTCTCTATTCTGTTCCATTGGTCTATCTGTTTGTTTTTATGCCAGTACCAAGCTGATTTGATTACAGTGGCCTTGTAATATAGTTTGATATCAGGAATTGTGATCCCTCCTGCTTTGCTCTTCTTTCTCAAGATTGCAGCTGATATTCTGGATCGTTTATGGTTCCATATAAATTTTTGAAGTGTTTGTTCTATATCTGTGAAATATGCCATTGGTACTTTGATAGGGATTGCATTGAATCTATAAATTGCTTTGGGGAGTATGGACATTTTGATGATGTGGATTCTTCCTATCCATGAGCATGGTGTATGTTTCCATTTGTTTGTGTCTTCCTTGATTTCTTTCTTCAGTGTTGTGTAATTTTATGAGTACAGGTCTTTTATCTCCTTGGTGAGGTTTATTCCCAGGTATTTTTTGTTGTTGTTGTGCTATATCAAATGGGATTTTTTTCCTGATTTCTGTTTCTGCTGTTTCACTGTTGGTATACAAAAATGCCTTTGATTTCTGGATATTGACTTTAAAGCCTGCTGTTTTGCCAAATTCAATTATTAGATCGAGTAGTTTTTTGGCGGAGTATATAGGATTTTCTAAGTACACTATAATGTCGTCTGTAAACAACAACAGTTTTGTTTCCTCCTTTCCAATTTGGATGCCTTTTATTTCCTTTTCTTGTCTGATTGCTGTGGCCAAAACTTCCAGTACTATGTTGAATAGAAGTGGTGATAGTGGGCGACCTTGTCTTGTTCCTGATCTTAGTGGGAAAGATTTTAGTTTTTGTCCATTGAGTATAATGTTGGCTGTAGGTTTCTCATCTATGGCCTTTATTATGTTGAGAAATGCTCCCTCTATTCCCACTTGCTAAGTGTTTTTATCATAAATGGGTGCTGTACCTTACTGAATGCTTTTTCTGCATCTATTGATATGATTATGTGGTTTTTGTCTTTGCTTTTGTTTATGTGATGTATTACGTTTATTGTTTTGCGAATATTGTACTATCCTTTCATCCCTGGGATGAATCACACTTGGTCATGGTGTATGATCTTTTTAATGCATTGCTGGATGCGGTTTGCTAATATTTTGTTGAAAATTTTAGCATCAATGTTCATCAGTGATATTGGCCTGAAGTTTTCTTTCTTTGTTGTATCTTTATCTCATTTTGGGATTAGGATGATGCTGGCTTCATAAAAAGAGTTTGGGAGTCTTCCATCATTTTGGATTTTTTGGAATAGTCTGTGAAGGATAGGTGTTTGTTTTTCCTTAAATGCTTTGAAGAATTCTCCTGTGAAACCATCTGATCCAGGGCTTTTGTGTGTCAGAAGTTTTTTGATTACTACTTCAATTTCATCCACTGTTATTGGTCATTTCAGGCTTTCTGTTTCTTCTTTATTGAGTTTTGGAAGATTATATTTTTCTAAAAATTTGTCCATTTCTCCTAGGTTTTCATATTTCTTGGCATATAGTTCTTCATAGTAGTGCCTTACAATCCTTTGTATTTCTGCGGTGTCAGTTGTAATATCTCCTCTTTCGTTTCTGATTGAGTTTAATTGGGTCCTCTCTCTTTTTTTCTTGATGAGTCTGCTTAAAGTATTGTCGATTTTGTTTATCTTTTCAAAGAATCAGCTCCTGGATTCATTGATCCTTAGAATTGTGCTTTTATTCTCTATGTCATTTAATTCTGCTCTGATCTTGGTTTTCCTTCCTTCTACTTGCTCTGGGCTGTTCTTGTTGTTGTTCCTTGAGTTCTTGTAGGCATAGGGTTAGGTTGTTTGTTTGAAATGTTTCTATTTTTTTAAGATTTCATTTATTTATTTTTAGAGAGAGGGGAAGGGATGGAGAAAGAGAGGGAGAGAAATGGCAATGTATGTTGCCTCTCCTTTGGCCCTCACTGGGGACCTTTCCTGCAACCCAGGTATGTGCTCTGACTGAGAATCGAACTGGGACCCTTTCATTCCCAGCCCGCGCTCAATCCACTGAGGTACACCAGCCAGGGAATGTTTCTATTTTTTTTTTAGGTCGGCCTGTATCGCTATGAACTTCCCTCTCAGGACTCCGTTCGCTGTGCCATAAATTTTGGGTTGTTGTAAGTTCATTTTCATTTGTTTCAAGGAACTTTTTGATTGCTTCCCTAATCTTATCCTTGACCCATTCATTGTTTGATAGCATGCTATTCAATCTCCATGATTTTGAGTGTTTTGGGGTTTTTTCCTTTCGGTTGGTTTCTAATTTCAGTCCCTTGTGGTCAGAGAAAATACTTGGTATTATTTCAATTTTCTTGAATTTGTTGAGGCTTGTTTTGTGTCCTATCATACGGTCTATCTTTGAAAATGTTCCATGTGCATTTGAAAAGAATGTATATTTAGCTTCTGTGGGGTGAAAGGCTCTCTCTATATATATCGGTTAAGTCCATTTCTTCTAGGACATTGTTCAATGCCACAATATCTTTTCTGATATTTTGTTTGGAGGATCTGTCCATTTTTGACAGTGCGGTTGTGAAGTCCCTTACTATAATTGTGTTGCTATCAATATCTTTCTTGAAGTCCTCCAAGATTTTCTTTATGTATTTGGGTGCTCCTGTGTTGGGTGTGTATATATTTACAATGTTTATGTCTTCTTGGTGGATTCTTCCCTTGAGTATTATGCAGTGCCCTTCTGGGTCTTTCTTTATGGCCCTTTTTTTGAAGTCTATTTTGCCTTATATAAGTATTGCTACCCCAGCTCTTTTTTCTTGTCCGTTTACTTAGAAAACTTTTTTCCAGCCCTTTACTTTCAGTCTGTGTAAGTCTTTTGTCCTGAGGTGGGTCTCTTGTAGGCAGCATATGTGTGGATCATGTGTTCTTATTCGTTCCACTATTCTATGCTTTTAATTGGCACATTTAATCCATTTACGTTTAAGGTTATTATTGATAGGTACTTATTCATCCCATTTTTTTTTTGTACCTGTGTTCGTCTCTCTCTCTCTTTCCCTTCCTTTCCTTAAATCAGTCCGTTTAGCGTCTTTGTAGAGCTGGTTTGGTGGAGGTGTATTCTTTTAGACTTCTTTTGTCTGGGAAGCTCCTTATTTGGCCATCTATCTTAATTGAGAGCCTTGCTTGGTAGTGTAGTCTTGGTTGCAGGCCTCTGGTTCTCATTACTTGCAATATTTCTTGCCATTCTCTTCTGGCTTGGAGTTTTTCGATTGAGAAGTCATCTGCTAAGCTTATTGGGGCTCCCTTGCATGTTACTTCCTGTTTCTGCCTTACTGCCTTTCAGATTCTCTCTTTGTCTTGGAATTTTGCCATTTTAATGATGATGTGTCTTAAAGTGGGCCTGTTAGGATTCCTTTTGATTAGGACTCTCTGTATTTCCTGGATTTGTGTGGCTTGTTCTCTCATCAGATTAGGGAAGTTTTCCATCATTACTTTTTCAAACAGGTTTTCTATCTTTTTCTCCTTTTCTTCTCCTTCTGGTATCCCTATTATACGAATATTATTATGTTTCATGTTGTCCTGGATTTCCTTTAATACCTCTTCATCCCTTCTGAGTCTCTTTTCCTGTTCTTGCTCTTTTGGGGTGTTTTTTTCTACCTTGTCTTCCTGCTCGCTTATCCCATCCTCTGCTACATCGAGCCTGCCTTTGATTCCTTCTATTGTGTTCTTCAGTTCAGATATTGTATTCTTCATTTCCTCTTGGCCCTTTTGGATAGTTTCTGTTTCTGTTTTCATGTTGACATAGTTTGTAGTGAGTTCATATAGTTTCGCTGTAGTTTCTGATAATTTTCTGTGAGCTCATCGAGCTTCTTGAGCTTCTTGAGCTTCCTGATAACCAATGGTTTGAACTCAACATCTGATAGTTGGCTTGCCTCTGTTTCATTTGTCATTCTTTCTGGGGCTTCCTCCTTTCCTTTCATTTGGGGATTGTTTCTTTGTCTTCCCATTGTTTGTAAGACTCTTCTTGCTAGCCTCTGTTTCTTAAATGGATCTGTCAAGTTCTCTGGTGCAGCAAAGTTGATTCTGTGTCACTGTCTCTGTTTTTTGGCTGACCCTTGTCTGAGTCCAACTCTATTCTCTTCACAACTCCAGGTTTTAATGTCTCACCGTCTGATCTTTCAATTTCCCCTGTAATCTTGTTCACCAATCTTCTTATATGCTGGAATACAGCTGGGTGATCGCTCTGCTCCTCAGAAAATCGTCCAGTTGTCTCACCAGTGGGCAGGAGGAAGCCGACCCCACTCCCTCCTATTCCACCACCATTTTCTCCATCTCCTAAGCATTATAATTAATATTTGTTTATAGAAATAATTTGGAATTTAGAATAATGTTATATTCCCCCAGAGAAAATTAGCATTAACTTTTCGCAAGCACCTGTGGAAAATGACAATATGAAATCACTATTCTATAATTTTAGGAACTGATATGATTTGAAGCTAGGTTGCAATCTAAAGTTAATCTAGTTCAAGGTTACCCTTACTTCTAGGGTGGACCCTTCAGGGCCACAACCCAAAACGTATACAATTACCTATGCTACCTACCTATTAGCAAGTTTTAACTTTTTTTGCACTTCTAGATTTTGTATCTTTCCTATCAATTCCTTCTAGAATTGGCAACATCTGAGGAAAAGAGCAACCCCAAAAAGCAACTCATGTTTCTGGATTTCCAGCTGCTCATTTGATCCAATTCCAATTTTTCTTCACTACCTTGTTTATTCTCTGAAACATTGAAGATTTCTATGAAAGGTTATGTATTTTTTGTGGTTGTCCTCAGCAGGAGATTCAGTCTGCCTTGCCAAATCTACAATTACCAGGAGCAAAAGTCCCCAATCAACATTTTAGTTCCACCATCTTTAACATGAACAGACAACCAGTCATAACCTGATAACTTTCTCTTATGAAAGATTACAATCAAAGCAAATAGATCAACTGGAATAAAAAGACTATGTAGAATATTAGACATGCTATAGATTCAACTTCATGTATATGTCATGTTAGCTCTCTTTCCCTACTTCACCCTCAAAACAGCCAATATAAAATGGTGTGGTAAGGACAAGATAAAATGCAGTAAAAACTTCCACTCAAGCAAGGTAAGAATGAGAACATGTGGTGATCACTTCCCTGTAGCAATCATCAAATATTACTAAGCACAACTGTGATGATTCCCTTCCCACTTTAGCAGTGAAATAAATTCTTCTGAAAGTCCCTAATTCCGCTCTATAGTAATATGTCTTTCATCTATTTCCTTCATATTCCCCAAGTCTACACTTTGAAAATTTTTCCTTTCCCATTTTATTTCATGGGTATATAGAAAGTGGGTGTTAGGTGGATAGTATGCTCTTCTTTGGGGGCTGGTGAAATTTTACAGCGCACTTCCTAGATGTGAAAATTTGGTAGTGCAGGAGGTAGGCTAAGGGGTTAAATATTCACAGGCTATTTTAAATTCCATTTGTTCCATACTTTTACATTGATATATAGTTTACATACAGTAAAATTCACTCCTTTTATTGAACGTATTTATGGTTTTCATTTATTTTTAATACATTTTATCAATTATGCAATTACACTTGTCTTATTCCCCCCCTTTATTCCCCTCCACCCTGTACACCCCCTCACACCCACATTCCTCTCCTTTACTTCATGTCCATAGGTCATATATGGTTCTTTGGCTTATACATTTCCTATACTATTCTTAACCTCCCTGTCTATTTTATACCTACCATTTATGCTACTTATTCTCTGTACCTTTCCCCTCTCTCTCCCCCTCCCACTCCTCTGCTGATAACCCTCCATGTTATCTCCATTTCTGTGATTCTGTTCCTGTTCTAGTTGTTTGCTTAGTTTGTTTTTCTTTTAGATGTGGTTGTTAATAACTGTGAGTTTGTTGTCATTTTACTGTTCATAGTTTTTATCTTATTTTTGTTAGGTAAGTCCCTTTAACATTTCATATAATAAGGGCTTGATGATGATGAATTCCTTTAACTTGACCTTATATGGGAAGCACTTTATCTGCCCTTCCATTCTAAATGAAAGCTTTTCTGGATAAAGTAATCTTGGATGTAGGTTCTTGCCTTTCATGACTTGGAATACTTCTTTCCAACCCCTTTTTGCCTGCAAAGTCTCTTTTGAGAAATCAGCTGACAGTCTTGTGGGAACTCCTTTGTAGGTAACTGGCTCCTTTCCTCTTGCTGCTTTGAAGATTCTCTCCTTCTCTTTAATCTTAGGTAATGTAATTATGATGTGCATTGGTGTGCTCCTCTTTGGGTCCAACTTCTTTTTTTAATATTACTTTATTGTTGTTCAATTACAGTTGTCTGCATCCTCTGGGTCCAGCTTCTTTGGGACTCTCTGAGGTTCCTGGACTTCTTGGAAGGCTATTTCCTTTGCCAGAGTGGGGAAGTTCTCCTTCATTATTTGTTCAAATAAGTTTTCAATTTGTTGCTTTTCCTCTTCTCCTTCTGGCACCCCTATGATTCATATGTTGGAAGGTTTAAAGATGTCCTGGAGGTTCCTAAGCCTCTCTTCATTTTTTTGAATTCTTGTTTCTTCATTCCATTCTGGTTGAATGTTTCTTTCTTCCTTCTCATCCACATCATTGATTTGAGTTCTGGTCTCCTTCCCATCACTCTTGGTTCCCTGTACATTTTCCTTTATTTCACTTAGCATAGCCTTCATTTTTTCATCTAATTTGCAACCAAATTCAACCAATTCTGTGAGCATCCTGATTACCAGTGTTTTGAACTGTGCATCTTATAGGTTGGCTATCTTCTCATTGCTTAGTTGTATATTTTTCTGGAGCTTCAATCTGTTCTTTCATTTGGTCCATTTTTTTCTTTTTTTTTCTTTTTTTTTTTTGGTCTCGGCATGCCTGTTATGTAGTAAGAGGCAGAACCTTAGGTGTTCACCAGGGCAGGGTAATCCATGTCACTGAGTTGTGATGCTGTATGTGGGGGAGGGGTCTGAGAGGGAACAATGCAGGTTGCTGCACTCTCTGCCAGTTTTCAGTCACTTCCCCTGCTACCCACAATCAAATTTGGCCCTTCTGGTGCTGATTCCTGGCTGGGTTAGCTTGTCTACTTCTAGGGCCCTGTTGGTCTCTCCAGTGAATCTCCTGTGAGGCTGGGAGTTTCTCCCGCTGCCACCTCAACCCCCACAAGTGTTTAAAATCAGAAGTTTGAGGCTTTATTTCCCTGCACTGAAACTCTGGGTCTTTTGGTTTGTCTGGCTCCCCAGTTGTTCCTCCTGGTTTATCTGCACATGGATGTGGGACCTCCCAGTCCGCAATCCACTGCCTTGTCAGGTTCGCCAGCTGCCACCTTGCCCTCCCCAGTCCTCCAGCTGCTGCTTTGCTGCAAGTCCTCTCTGCCCAGCTGCCTGTCTCTGCCCCTCCTTCCGGTCTGAATGAACATTTCTTCTTTAACTCCTTGGTTGTTGGACTTCCGTACAGTTTGATTTTCTGTCAGTTCTGGGTTTTTCTTTTTGTTTTTAAATTTGTTGTCCTTCTTTTGTTTGTGTGAGGAGGCACAGTGTGTCTACCTACACCTCCATCTTGTCTGGAAGTCCCACATTTACGGTTTTTAAAACACATATAGCTGTATAATCAATACCACATTCTACACTTATGGTGCCACTCTGCAAAACTCCAAGCCCTCTGCAAAACTCCAGCCCCTGGCAACTACTGACATATTCACCGTCCCTAATGAAATTCTTTTTACAAGATTTCTATAAGTGGAATTATATAATATATAGAGTTTGGGTCTGGCTTCTGTCACATCATAATTATCAATACTATTGCTTGTATTAATAGTTCATACTCTTTTGTTGCTTAGATGTATTACATTGTATAGATGAAGCAAACTTTTTTGTGTCTTTACTCACCAAATTGAAGGACATTTGGGTTGTTTCCAGTTTAGAGGGATCAAAAAATAAATAAACTACTATAAATATTCACACAACAGTTTTTGTTGGAACATAAGTTTTCATTCTTGTGCCTGAATACCTAGGAGTGGGATTGATGGGTTGCATGATAAGTGTATGTTTAAATTCATAAGGAATTCCAAAGTGACTTTTCTCATTTTGCTTGTCAACAGCAATGTAATGTTTTTAACCTATCTTCCAGGTGTCTAGTGGTATCCCATTGTGGTTTAAAATTGCATTTCACTAATAACTACAATGCTAAGCATTTTTAGTGTACTTATTTACCATTTGTGTATCTTCTTTGGTGAAGTGTGTGCCCAAAATTTGTACTCCTATTATGTTTGAGTTGTTTTCTTCTTACTAGTTTTCGAGAATTCTTTGTATATTCTAGGTGCAGGTGCTTGGTGAAATACAAGCTTTGCAAATATTTTCTCCCAGTCTTTGTCTTTTTTCATTCTCTAGTCTTTCACATAGCAGAAGATTAAATTTTGATGAAGTCATATTTATTGGCTTTTCCCTTCATGAATTTTGCGTTTAGTGTCATATTGAAGAAACTTGAACTGAGGCTTAACATAGTTTTTTTCTTCTGGAAATCTTATAGTTTATAGTTTTACATTTAGGTATATGGTTCACTTTGAATTAATTTTTGTATGAAATGCAAGGTATGGGTCAATGGTCAATGTTCCTTTTTTGCATATGGATGTAAAATTTTTCCAGCACCACTTGTTGAAAAGATTACTCTTTTGAAAGGTTAGTAAATTAAAGTATTATTTATCAGATTTTTAAAATATTAAAATTCTTAGATTTCAGCTGACCACTAATTTAGAGATGGATGAGAGTTTCATCTTAAGTTCTGAGTGAGAAAACTGAATTGCCCGTAATTTTTTTCTCTATTACAACATCTAATCATGTTAAATCTTGAATAAGATGCTATAATCTTGTATCTAAGCTTTAGTGTTTTCTCCTTTTAGGTGTTTGTATCACTTCAATCTGATAATATAATCCTAGTATATTTTAATATGCTAGATACTGTTTTTATATTCATTAGCTATATGCCCTACTTGAAAGGAGGTGGGAAACATTGTGGCATACTTTGTGTTTGTGGAAGGTGTATTTATTAACAAACACTTTGAAAAGGTTTTTTTTTGCTATTAGAATCTTAGTTTCTAATAATTTACATAGTTCTTATAGCGTTTTTTAACTGGCCAGCTAGTATGACTTAGTGATTAAGACACTTTTGTAGCCTTGGCTGTTGTGGCTCAGTGGATTGAGCACAAGCCTATGGAGTAAACAGTCACTGGTTCGGGTCCAGTCAGAGCACATGCCTACATTGTGAACCAGGTCCCCCACTGAGGATGTGTGAGAGGCAACTAATATATCTCTCACACATTGATGTTTCTCTCCCTTTTGTTCTCCCTCCCTCCCTGTATCTCTAAAATAAATAAATTCATTTTTTTTAAAAAAGAAACTTTTTTAGAAAAATGGGCAAAGGGCCTGGACAGACACTTCTCCAAGGAGGACATACATAGGGCCCAGAGACATATGAAAGGATGCTCAGCATCACTAGCTATCAGAGAGATGCAAATTAAAACCACTATGAGATACCACTTCACACCGGTCAGAATGGCCATCATAAACAAAGAAACAAACAACAATTGTTGGAGAGGATGTGGAGAAAAGAGTACCCTAGAACACTGTTGGTGGGAATAAAGACTGGTGCAGCCACTGTGGAAAACAGTACAGAATTTCCTCAAAAACTAAAAATGGAACTGTGTTTTGATCTAGCAATTCCACTTCTGGGATTATACCCTAAGAATCCTGAAACACCAGTACAGAAGAACCTATGCACCCCAACATTCATAGCAGCACAATTTACAGTAGCCAAGTGTTGGAAGCAACCTAAGTGCCCATCAGTAAATGAGTAGATAAAAAAACTGTGGTACATTTTCACAATGGAATAATATGCTGCAGAAAGAAAGAAGGAGCTCCAACCCTTCACGACAGTGTGAACGGATCTGGAGAGTATTATACTAAGTGAAATAAGCCAGGTGGTGAAAGACAAATACCATTTGATTTCACCTATAAGTAAACTTAATCAACAAAACAAACAAGCAAGCAAAATATAACTAGAGATATTGAAATAAAGAACAAATTGATAGTAACCAGAGGAGGGGGGAGGGGATAACAGGGGGGAAAAGGGGAAGGGTCATCAAGGATCATGTATAAAGTACACATGGACAAAACCAAGGGAGGTTAAGACAGAGGATGGGAGGTGGTGATGGGTGGGGCAGGGGGAAGTGGTGGGAGGGAAAAGGAGAAAACTGCTTAAACAACAATAAAAATATTTATTAAAACCAAAAAAATGATCCTTTTTTAGGAATAAAATTAAAAAAGGGATTACTCTTTCTCCTTTATGCCTTAGCTTCTGGATTCTGTCAATCCACTGACCCTTTTCTGCCCTTTCAGAATTATGTCTGTTCTTTCAGAAATATCCTATTGCCTTGATTTCTGTAATTTTACAGTAAATTCTGAATTCATGATGTGTGAGTACTCCTACTTCATTATTTTTCAAAGTTTTTGGCTATTCTAATTTTTTTTGCTTTCCATATAAATTCTAGAATTGGCTTATTGATCTCTACAAAAGATCTTGCTAGGATTTTGATTGGGATTCCATTGAATCTAAGGATCATTTTAGAGAGTATTAACATATTGAAGATATTGGGTCTTCCAATTCATGAACATCGCATATTTACCCATTTCTTTAGGTCTTTATTTTATCAGTGTATCAAATCAATGCATTGCACAACTTAAACAATGTTAGATAAGTCAATTATATCTCAATGAAACTGGAAAACAAACAAACAAACAAACAACAAAAAAGAAAAGTTATAGATTTCAAGTCTCATTATTTCTGGTCAGTCCCATGAGAGAGTAAGCAATACAAATATCTTTTCTTGGCTAAGTTTTTAATCTTGTATCTTTTCTTTTTAATTTATTGGCCTCTGTGTTTTTGCTGACCCATTCTAATTTCCCCTCAGCTCAGTGAAGGTTATGTGGAAATCATCTAAAATAGTTTTAAGTGGGAAGGAAATTTCCTTACTCTGATTATTGCTGAATCCCATTGTCAGAAAAAGAACTCTTAAGTGGAGCTTCCTGAAGAGTACTTAGGGCCAAAATTTTATCTCCTGCTAATACTATCTTATTATCATTATTTTATTTTTGAATATTAAAAGTATTTTTTCAATTTGAAAGTTCTAAAAATTATAAAAATTTAAAAAACTAAATTATATACCACAAGTCTTCCTTTGGCTATCTCTGGACTGCATTGTGCTCCTTGTTAAGATAACTCAGTAGCTAAAAATGCACAAAGCCAAAAATATGCTGATATTCTGAATTTTAAAAACAATTTCTATAATACCTCAGGCTCAGTCAGCAGCATGTGGTTTGAGTTACAAGATATCCTAGGTGACTGTTTTACCTTTAACAGAAGTCCACCAGGTTTTTGGTCTGAAAAATCTTTCCTTGTCATCTGCTACCTAAATATTTCCACATTTTCAAGATACCAGGAATTTTCTTTGTCACATATAGAGAGAATAATTATAACTATAATCTATAATCATATCCCCCTTTATATTAGAGATGTTGCAACTCTGGAAAAATAATAAAATGCTATTTTTAAATGAACATTTTAAGAATGAAAAAAGAGGAACATCAATAAACAATGAAAAATATAAATTAAAAAATACATTAAAAAAGAATGAAAAAAGAGCTCTTGGAAAATGGAAAAAATATGAAATTAGAAGTGGAAAACTCAATAAGAACAAAGTGTAAAAAATATGGCTAATAAGACATGAAAGAAAATACAAGGACTTCCTATATACAGATGAATTGAGAGCATATTTAAAATATAGGTGGAAAATAGATGGGTGAATTAGTGATAAAAACTAAAAGAATTCAACAAAAACTGATTATTAATTCCAAGGGAAATGCAAAGTTTTAGAGGAAATTAAAATATCATAGTATAGTAACTGGCACATCTGTTAATTGCATTTACATAGGCATAGCACTGTAAACACAGTATACTTAAAATAGGAAAATGTAGGGATGGGAAGAGTGTATGTATATGGTATGGGTATGACTGTGTATTTGAAAAAGAGCAAAATCCTTATACACCTAGTGAGGTGCTAACAGATCTGTAAAATTGAAAAATCAAAACATGGCAATATAAATATTTAGTTCAGAAACAATGAGATAAACAGGAAAATATAAGAATATAAAGATGAAATATGGCTGCCTCTGGAGAGGAGAAAATATATCTACAAGCTTTGTAGAAATATTTAATTTTTAAACCATGTGTCCAAATGCACTGATAGCAAGAACATAAATATAACCCTGCCAGGACTCTGCAATGTAAGTATAGGTTCACATTAAATAGAAGCATTGGAATTTGGCATCTCATCTTTTTCATTACTATCAATCATAGGCTACTGTGGAAAGCTTTTTTGGAGTTTTTCATTAGTGTCTTCTATGTGTCCCACTTAACTTTAAATAGCTAGATAGATCTTGGCAAAGTAAATGAGAAGCATGGATGAAAGCAGACGTAGTGGTATTCAGAGAAATGAGCAACGAGAATGAAAGAAGCATTTCAAGGCCATTCTGGATTTTTAAAACAAAACTTTAAACAATGTAGCATTCTATGTGCAACTGAGATAAAACAGCAGCAGAAAGCACATAAGTTTGATTTGGGTAGCTATAAAGACTGAATGTTTCCAAATAAAGGTTCTAGGATAACACCAACATAATCTAAAAAAAAGATAATTATAAAGCTATGAACCATCTTAATATGCATACTGTTTTTTTGCAACAGCTCTACAGTTCTAGCCAAACATGAAGATAGGTAAAAACCATTAGTTAATTCATAATATGACAGCATTAATCATAAACTGGTTTAATATTATATTTGAAACTCTATCAGACAAAACTTCCTCAGTGCTTTGAGATCTTCCATGTACCTCCTCCATGTACTTCCAAAGTTGCACAAGATTTAAAAAAATAATAAAATGATGTAGTAAGTACCTAGTAGGTATAAGTATTTAATAAATATTTTTTTAAAGATTTTATTTATTTATTTTCAGAGAGAGGAGAAGGGAGGGAGAAAGAGCAATGTATGGTTGCCTCTCACATGGTCCTCATTGGGGACCTGGCCCGCAACCCAGGCATGTGCCCCAACTGGGAATCGAACCGGGACCCTCTGGTTCCCAGCCAGTGCTCAATCCACTGAGCTACACCAGCCGGGCGTATTTAATAAATATTTGATAAAAAATTAAAAACAGAACTGGGGAAATAGTGTAGAATTGGCTGAAAAATTAAAGTGATGGTGTTTTTTTAAAACACAAATATTAAGTTGGGGTGATCAGAACAGTAACAGAGGAATGTGTAAGAGTGATAAGAGTCATGCTGAAAAAGACAAGGATTACAGATTATGATGATATATAGATTTGTGTGAAATAATGTAAAGAATAACATAAAACTGTTCAAGTGTTCTGCTTCATTGATTACAGTTATACAAAATCATGGGACTACACTAAATGATGGAAACAGATATGGAGTCCTGCAGAGTTTAATGTTCAATGGGTTCTATTTTCTGTAAAATTATTAAGTTAATATTTCCAGTAAATCTGTTCATGCTGAACACCTAGGAATTATCTTTGATCCATCCCTGTCCCTTGCACCCTAAATTCAATCCCTCTGAAATTTCTGTAGACTTTACTTCCCAAATATATCCCAACTTTGTCCATTTATGTCTACTTCTACAATGTCACTGTTGTCTAAGCCACCTTTATCTGGAGCACTGAAATAGTCTCCTCGCTGGTCTCTCAGCTTCCATTTTTGGCCACCATCAATCCAACTGACAGCTGTAGTGTCCTTTTTAAAACATAAATCAGTCCATGTCACTCTGCAGCTGAAACCTCTTCAATGGCTGCCCATTGCATCTAGCATAAACTCCAGACTCCTTATCCTGACCTACAAACCCCTCCCTGATGTGGACCCTGGCTCTCTGACCCCACTATGTTCCAGTACACTGCCTTCTTTCTGTTTCTTTAACACCCCAAGCTCACACCTGCTTTTTTGCCTTATACTTCTGTTCTTCTCACTGGAATTCTTCCTTTGATCTTTGCATGGTTAGCTCATTTTTGGCATTTGCATCTCAGAACAAATGTCCTCTCCTTTGAGAGAGGCCTTCTGTGATCACCCAACACAGTTATATTCTTTATCATATTACCCAATTTCATTTTTTAAACAGCACTTTTCACTACCTGATATTGTCTTATGCACGTATTTATTTGGCTACCCTTTATTAGAATATAAAATCCATGAGAGTAAAGACTTCTAAAACACTATCTGGAGCTTATCTGATTTGTGATAAATATTTTTTAAATAAATGAATGGGGAAAGGGATAAAAACAAATACTTATTTAATAATTTATATTAATATTAAATTATTAAGATGTTTTGCTCTAAGGGCACAGTAAAGCTTTCTCTCAGGATGGTTTGAAATAAAGAACAACCCAAATATACAGAAACTAGGATGTATGTGTCTGTCATCTTTCTCCTGGTCTCAGAAACATTAGAAATCACTTCTCCATAGCCTCTTTTCAAAAGAGTAAACAAAGATAAACAGGATTAAATAATCACATGAAAAGTAAGTTTCAGAAATGAGACTAAAACCCACCTTTCCTAAGTTCCAATACACCATTCTTTACACACCTTCCTTATTACTAAAAATCAACATTCTGGTCCTTATCAAATACTGCTTCTATTATGGCATAACAAATCTTAAAAGAAGGTTTACTAGCTAGTGAGCAGGCCTAATGAATTAAAGAAAGAAGTTTGACTTATGACTATGTGGTCTGCTATGTATGAGTACTTAAACTTGTAAAACAAATATAAATCACACATGTACAATCTTCATGAAATATTAACAGTTAGCAAGCTGAATGATGACACCTAGAAGTTAGACATGTATTACAATACAGTTGTTAAAAGTAATTTGTAACATTGTCACAGATGATGATTAATTTTTAACATATTAGACTTTCAATTCACAGAAAGATTTTGTATAGTAAATCAGTTTCAACTTCAGGTAATGTAAGTTTAAAGAAATATTTCTCATCTATTGGGCCATGCTTCTATGTTAGGCATACGCCTATAGTTTTAGTAAGTTTTTTTTTTTAACTTAGAGTTAGAAAACCAAAAATCAAACTTTTCCTGCATGTCTGAAAATTTCCAAAATTGATTTGTTGAATTTTGTTTAATAGTTTAACAGATTTCCAGATCACATGATGCCTTCACATTTATATTTCAAACTTTTTAATTGTGCAAATACCCTAAAACTCACAATTAATGGTTATAACTGCCTCTAAATCATATACATTACAATATAAGAGACTGTGATCCTTATATCCTCCAGCACATTCTTTTGGGTTTAAAATGGATGAGACAAAGGAGTCACAAGCTATCAGAATGTGACATGTATGCATTTGCAAATCAAGCCAAAGTATTAAATGACTAACACAGAGGTAGACCATGCAGGGAGCATGAAAAACAACAGATTATCCCTGTACTCAAAATTTACAATCTTGTTGATGAGAAAAAAAATTTACATTACAAGCCACTATTGTATTTTACACACATATACAAAGAGGGTAAAATCAGAGAAAACAAACAAGATAAAAGTAAGTCTTGCCTGATACTATTAGGTACTGTGAATAGGGTTTCTCAACTTACATGTCTCACTTTTTGGAGTGCTCTCAACTTTGATTCTATAACACCTCAAAGATTCCAGAGGAGTGCTGAACCATGTGACAAAAGTCTTCAGGTGGACCTTGAAGCTATGTTTAAAGAAATCTTTTTCAGTAGGTAAAACATTTTGTTCAGTTGGTTTTTGTTTTTTTAACTCTGAAAGCACCAATTTAATTTTCCAAGGGACACCTCTTTTCATATGCAAATATAACTATTTCTTAAACCTTCTATTCAAATGTTAACATTATTCCTTTCTGAATGCTAATTAACAAAAGGAAGGAATGGTTTATGCTCAGTTCCAGATTTTGAATCAGTGTGAAATACTGATGTTTCCTTCTTGGGACCAGATTTTTCTTTAAGGTATCTTTTCTTTTATTGTGAAATATATCATATATACAGAAGAGTGTATAAAAAGCATTGTGCAGTTCAAATAATTACATACCGAATGCCCACATAACCATCACTCCGATTAAGAAATAAGACCCCAGACTCATAGAGAGCAGGGTGACAGCCATTGGTGGGGGGATGGGGGAGGTTAGGGGGCAAAGGGATTGAGCAAAAAGGAGAAAGGACTCCTGGACACGGACAACAGTGTGGTGATTGCGGGGGTGGGGTGGTTAAGGGGATTAAAATGGTAATGGAAAAAATACAATAAAAATTTACAAAAAATAAAAATAAATAAAAGAATGAAATAAGATCAAAGGTATTTTACACAGAAGGTGGGGGGCAGTTTACTATGAGACACAGTATAAATTTCCTTGTTGTTCCTTGATCTAAAATGAGAGTTCTTCCTCCTTATTTCTCTATTGATTCCTTAGTCTCAAATTTGGAAAAGGTCCAGAAGTAAATACATAAACACAAATATTCTACTTCCTAACTTGTGAACCCAAATTAATTTTTTATATAGTTCATAATCCTCCCAACAGTGTATTTAAAGGGAAAGGGGAACATATAATTAACTAAGAATGAAACAATTTAAATTTAGTATACTCCTGAAGTTCTCATAATTAGGATTTATTGTCTTGTATTGTTGCTATTTTTAATAAACCTCATGTGAAAAAGTTTGACAAAGGAGGAATGCTTAACAAGCATAAACAAAATGTAGTCTCTAACATTACTATCAAGTGCAGTGACCCTAAATATGGAAGAAGGGCATTAAATGGTATTTCATTATTAAAAAAATAATAATACATTGTCTTCTGGGATCATCGCCTTATGTAGTACTTCACATTTTGGTATAATCCTTCATTCAACAAGGAATTAGTGAGTTCATGCAGTACTAGGCACCCTGAAGCAGTGAACAAAAGTAGAAAAACATAATCCCTGCCTTCAGGGGCGCTTACAAAACAATGAAGAAGATAAACCATCCACTAATGAGGCAACTGAAAAGTACTTACCATCTACAATTGCCTGATAGTACAGACTGAATGCAGGAAGTCATGAAACTAAAAATGATTGAATTTCAAAAGTAGTTTGTAAGGCAGTTGTCTTGAACTTAGAACACATCCTACCAACAGAAATGTTATAAATGTTAACTGAATTTATAGATTTGCCAAAAAATCTCATTTAATTCACAATATATGATAATTCTAACTGTATATTTGCTTAAAATATAGAAATAGATTTGTAAATATATCTGGACATATTTTGAATCTTAATGCTTGAGAAAAAAACATATTTAATTAAAACAGGTGGATAAAGATTTCTTTGAAGATTCTAAAAAGGATCCTTATCAAAAGTACTTGTGTTTGATTAGGTATCACTAACTTAACTTAAAAAAATATTTTTTAATTTTCATTCACCCATTAAACAAGTATTTATTGAGGCTCTCTGCTACGTGTCAGGCACTATTCTAGGCACTATTCTAGGCCCTAGGAACACATGGTGAGAATACATGAAGAACGCACTGAAACACATGGAACTTACATTCTATTGGCGGGGAACAAAATGCTGGGAAGAAGTGATGTGTTCTTCCTTGATAAAGGTTTATCATCACCATTACTCTATGTTTATGGTCAGCATTAATTTTATATTTATTACCCAATATGATCAGTGATGAAATACCTCTGTATTCCCCAAAAGAACTAGAGAAAGGAGGGGAAATATAAGGTACAGACATTTCCCAAGGTTTCTGACAACAACCCCAAGATGGGAAAGGGATATGTATGGGAAAATATTAGCTCAGCTATGATAAATGAGAGAATAAAATGGACATAATTCTTTGAGGAGAAAGAGGTATCAGGCAGAAGTCACCAAGTCTTGCCATCAGTCATAGGGTGCGTGGGCACCCATTAAATGTAATCTGGAGGAGGAAGTAGTCTGCAGTGGCCATTTAAACATGTCTTGCACATTTTTTCCTCTTTCCCTACTTTTCTCCTTCCCTTCCACCTCACTCACTCCCTCCCCTTCCCTTCCATTCCTTTCTTCAATCAAACATGTATTGGTTATTTTTCAGGCATTGTGCTAAGCATTAAGGATACAAAGGTGAATATTAAATAGTCCTAGTCCTGGTCCTCATAATGTTTATAGTCTAGAATGGTGTTCCCAACTCATGGATTAGTTATCTCCAGGGGTAGTACTTTTAACTACTTAACAACCTGTGTAGTACAAGCCTACCGATCAGAATGTGTGACAGTCAAGGTTCTAGAGTAGGGTCCTGGAAATCCACTGTTGTGCCTGTAGTTAACCTTATTGTGGCTGAACAGTGGAGAGGTGGGAGGTCCTGAAGGAGGGGCTGACTTAGCCAGGACAATTAGGTGAGTAAGAGTATTTCTGGTGGGGATGTGGGGAGGGTGGTTGTGGAAAGTTCAGGGCATTAGCTATTTACCAAGTGGTAGAAAAGTATTAGTCATTTTAAGAATTTTTGCCGTTTAACAACGCTATGAATATATAAATGAATAACAACTTAATTCTTAGCTCTATGTACAATACATGCAATGATTAAGAAAACGAGCCCTGGCTGGTGTAGCTCAGTAGATTGAGTGCGGGCTGGGAACCAGAGGGTCCCGGTTCGATTCCCAGTCAGGGCACATGCCTGGGTTGCAGGCCAGGTCCCCAGTGAGGGCCATGTGAGAGGCAACCATACATTGCTGTTTCTCTCCCTCTCTTTCTCCCTCCCTTCCCCTATCTCTAAAAATAAATAAATAAAATCTTAAAAAAAAAACCGAAAACTGGGCAGTGGTTGTAGTGAGATTGTGTAAGAGAAGCTTAGTCTTGAGGAAGATGATTGACATTAATCTCTGATTGGGAAGGGGAGGATATTCAGACATGAAAATTGGCCTAAGTAACAGTGGAAATAAAGTCATATGCAAAATACCTAAAGATACAAGTCTATCTGGAAGTGTGGACAGTAAGAATGTGTTGTAATAGAGTGAGGTGTGAATTTGGAAAAATGGAAAATAGGTTGTTTACAGCAAGGGAGTGAGAAAGGATATTGGTTGTGGTGTCAATTGGGAAGAGGGAACCATATGCTAGGGTTAGGAGTTTAGTTCTGACATAGCAGAAAAAAGAGGAAGGGGGACACTTTATACAACCTTGAGGAGAGGATGGTATAATGCAAGAGAAATATAAGAGAAAACATTCTACCAACTATAGAGACCGAAGAAGTGGTAAGGCCAGTTTAAGAGGCTACTTCAGCAAACCTGGTAGAGTTGATTAGGTCGTGGACCAGGACGGTGACTGTGAAAATGAAAGAAAGACTTCAAACTGACAGATATTACAGGGCCATGTGAGGAGTAAAGAAAAAGGAATTGATGATAACCATGATACATATTATGTCTTGAAAATGATAGCTGGTTGTCTAAACATCCAAAGGAAACTGCAAGTCTCTAATGCTAATTCCTTTAAAATACTAAATTTAGCCATGTAAAGATCCTATTTAATTTACAAAATAAGGATTCTCATTTTTGAAGACAAGGCGGTATGAACTGATAATGTTTTCAACACTAAGAACAAGGCTGCCATATACAAATAAAGAATAGCATAAAAATAAATTTTTATTGCTCATGTATATTAACATAGAAAATGTATGTGGCATGAAATCATGGAAAGTTACCTGAAATTTGCTAGATTTTATTGTTCTTATTTTTACTTTACTTACTAAAAGTCATTTTGAAATCAAAGTTTTATCTTTTGAAAATGGGAAGAAAAGCTTGATTTTTAACTGAGTTAATTGTCAGTTGTCTTCTAAGATAACAGGGAAAGGAAGCTTTAGGAGCCTGATTAAACCATGCATTTGCTCCAATTACTTTAGCTGCAGACTGCATGGAAACAATCACAGCAAACAGACCTTTCCTGTGTGCAGCAGTGAGGCATTTGAGGGTAGCTTTCTCCAACAGAGGTTTTGAGTAGCACAGGAGGAAAGAAGCCGAGACGCAAAGCCATCATCTGCAAGTGGTGGCTGCAGCCAAAATCACAGAGCTGCCCTAATTCCTGCATAGTGCAGAAAACATCGTTCATCATCTATGATTTTATTTACATTCAAACGCAGAGAAAGCAGTCATCATCACTAGCATCATTGTTGAATATCAAGGAAGGTACATTTTCATCAACATAATTGGATGTTAGCCCACAAAAACTATAAAGTTATTACTTAAAGGACAATTTATATAATGGGCAAGAATAATAGTACTTTTATACTGTTTACTTTTTCCTCTTAGGCTTTATTCTCTTAAATAATGTCCATACTTAATGCAACAGTTTAATTTTTAAGGTAAGCAAATCCTACATCTATTATCTATTTTTATTTTAGTTAAGTGGAGTTTAGAATACTGATGATCATGTATGTGAGGAAAAAAGAAGAGTTTTTATTATTACTGACTACTCAGTTAAACAACTGCTTTCTTAAGACAGGATTCACAGGACACTCCTTTCAAAGGCAAACCCCTTTAGAGGCATATTTCTTCATTAGATAGAAACTGGTTTAAAAGTACTGTGGCTGTGTTTATCCATTTACCTTCATTTCCAGGTGTAAAATACCAGCTGAAATGCTTTTCCCTGCACCACCTCAGCTAAGCTGGCAAACAAATAAATATTGCTGGTTTTATTACTTTTAATCAGTTGTTTTAAAAAATGTTTGATATTCTTGGTTCAGAGTCCAAACTTCACAGAAATTATAACTAGATATGGAAAAGAACTTTAGCTTCCTGGGGTAACTTGTCCTAAATATAAAAACAACAATAACAACAAAAGGATTAAGAGGACTCTATAACCAAAGAGTAAAACATTAAAGCAAACATCTGATGAGTTCAGCCCAGATACAAAGTCTGGACTTTTTGCCTAAACCATCTAGATGTCTGTATGAGCCCTCCACTTTATTTTGTCCAAGGAAACCTGACCTAAACAACTATTCTGTATCATTAAGTTGTCCAGGAAGATGAAAGTTTAAATATATGTCAGACAAGCTGTAGCACCTGGTTCAATTCAGTAATGATGGTCTCTCCCAGACAGCTTCATTGTTGGACAAATTTTAGAACTGAGATTTGGTTAACCTATGTTAAGAAAATAAAGTTATTCTACCCACACATCCTCCCTGTTTACAAGTACTAATATTTGCCCAATTCTTTTCTATTATAGGAGAGATACAAAGTAAAATCCCTTTATGAAACATCTCACTGCATCTCTAATTCCATTTTGTTGCAGCAAAATAATAAACTTTGAGTACAAATTACCAGCATTGTTAATCTTTCACTGAAATTGTTTAAAATTATTTTCATACTTCTTTTTAAAATACATTGTTTAGTCCTAGAGGTTGACCCTAAAGTAGAGAACATCTTACAAAGTATTGTTTAAGAGTGCTACATAAAATTAACAAGTTTAGATGCACTTTTATAGTTTGCTGATATAAGAACAAAGTTTTCTCTTTACAATAGCATATAAACTTAAATATCTGATAGTTTAAAAGAAGGCTGTAAGTGATCATAGTGACATTTGTGTTTGTCAATAGGTCCCTTCTAAACTGCAGTACAAACCTCACTTTGCCAAATTTACACATCTTTCAAAATAGAAGAGAATCAAGTTTAAATGTGTTGCTTTTAATCAACAGACTGGGAAAAAACTTGCAACAAGTATGACAAAGTTATAATATCTTTATTATGTAAACAAGTCACACATAACCAGAAATAACACTAAGAATTCAATAGATAAGGTAAAGAACATGAAACACAAGATAATCTATTGTCAGCATGTATATAGATATAAAAACAAATATATATATATATATATATATATATATATATATACACGTTTTTTTTTAACTCACTAGTAAACAAAAATGCAAATGAAAAGAACAGCGGAATACCATTTGATACAAATTTTCAGTGATTTTTTTTAAAAAATAGGAATGCCCAATCTGGCCATCAGTGTAATGACAGGGAAAACTGATACAATATTTTTTTTTAAATAATGCATCAAATAGTTATATCCTTTAAGTCAGTAATTCCATTCCTCGGTTTCCATCCCAAAGGAATATTTCTAAGCATTAAAACAAGCTATAGGTACACGATGTTTATTGCAGCATTACTTATAATACTGAAAACATAAAAAACACCTGAATAACCTCAAAGCAGAAGGATGATTAAGTGCACTAATACACAGCTGTCGGGAATATTTTACTGCGTTTTAAATGATGTTTAGGCTCATCAGTAACACTATGGGGACATGTTATCATATAAGTGAAAAGAACAAGATGCAACATCATATATATATACACTGTAAGCCTACCACTCTATATGAAAAATTCTATAAAGACATGAGGATTTTAAAACCCATTGTTTTCAGTATTTTCCAAATTTTATATAACATGCAGTTTAATGTTTTTCAATACATTTTAAAATATCATGTTTTTACTCAAAGCACTTGCAAATGTATTGCCTTGTTTTAAAAACATTTCTATCAAAAGCAAAACCCTGTGCTTGGAAAGACTTGTGAAATATCATACCTATTATTAAGATCTCGAATTATTTCATCCATTATCATTTTGGTTATGAGTGTGGGGAATCTTCTACCCATGTGACTAGGACGCTGAAACATGTAGGCAGCAGGTCCAGTCAGGGCTTTCTCCACATCCACATTCATTCTGTCTCTAGCCTCTTTCAGAAATCATGGCTGCTCCTAGCACCTGTGAATATACTGTCCTTACATACCTGTGGCAGCAGACAGAATGTTATGATTGTTTCTAATATTTCAGGGATGACCAAAGCCAATTTCTTTTTCACTTAATGGGAATATCGGAAAGGAACCATTCATTGAAATAATGTTTATTGTGATTCTGTTTCCAACAGAGAACAAATTCTTAAGAGGGCAGGGACAGGGTTTATTTTACAATGCATACATTGCCTAGTTTACTTTTATATTTTATAAATAATACCCTTTGGAGCATCTACTCTAAGGCAAAGATGAACCAACATTTTATACTTTTAGAGAGGAATGCCATGTCTCACATCCCACCCACCCTGTTCCCTGAGCCCAACTGGGTCTTTGCAACTGTGGTCACTCCTTTGACATTGTAATGTAATATCAACACACTTCCAAAAATCCTAGTGAAAGACAAATGTACAGAAGAGAGAGGAGGAGAGAATGGGAGACTGAGAAACACTTCAGGAGGTTGCACTTACACTCTAGCAGTAATGTGGGATGCAGTAATTCTTATTTTTATAGTGTCAGGTTGTAGACTGAAATTCGGCAAAAATCTTTTCTTGACGCGAGGGATGCGAACTATATTCTAGGATATGTATTCGATACGATCCTTTGTTCTAGGTAGAAGCTTTTCTTCTAAAGTTTATCGGCTTCGCTCAAGGAAAGAAAAACATTATTTTGAAATTCTCTTAAAGGTGCCTTTCAACGCATCTCCCGCGGGAAAATATCACAGCAGTTCAACACTGGTGTTTTTCAGTAAGACTCGAGTCTGATTTTTTTTTTTTCCAATATGGCTGTATACTTTGCAGACCCCCCCCCCCCAAATTTGTGCTTTCAGTCACCATTAATCAAATAGCCAGAAACACCATCGTTAGCCAACCTGCGTTTCCTGGTCTAGAAGCGTGCTCTGATTAAAGATTATATTCATTTCTCAGGCATCGCTGTTATGCGTATGCCTAGAGCCGCGGGCATTTGTCAGGGTTGGAGCAAGCTCAGGAGTGCCTGCAGCACGGTGGGCAGCAGGTCTGAAAACCCTGGCCGTTAACACGTTTCCAGGGGGATGCCCACACTTTCTACAAGACGCCCAGGGCGCTCACCGTGAGTGGCCAGACTGTGACAGGAATAGAGAATTTATGTGAAGGACAGGGAGAAAAAGAGGGTGCTCGATTCTGTTCCAGGGTCACCGCGGCTCATGAATTTATGAGAGTTTATTACTATCATTAACAGCTACTTGGAAAGGGTTGTTTACAGCCTGAATGCGCGACAACCAGACAGCGGAGCTCACACCCAGACCCAAGGCGCGCCCCCTCGCCCTAAACTCCCCTCCTACCCCCCCAAACTAATGAATTCAGGGCCGCCTTCCTGCCAGACACTCCCATTGGCTCCCACTCCATCCAATGAAAACCTTGCAACAGTTTCACCTGGCTCCCATTTCCTAAATAAACAAACAAACCATCCCGCTACTGTGCCAGTTCTCCTCCCCTGCTCCGCCCGGGAGGATTGCGCTCTGCTCCCTCCCACATTTAGCACTCTCCAGCTAATAGAACCTGGGCGGTGGCCGCCAACCGGATCAGCATACCGGCCACTTTCTCCTCCGCTCCTCCTGGCCTTCTCCCGCCCTTCTAAGCCTTCGAGGCCTCCTCCTTAGGGCCAGCTTGCCCAGAGGCCCCGCCTCCTCCCGTAGGTTCCCAGGGGACCCACAGGCCAGGAGATTCACATAGACAGTCTAGGCTGGGTTGGAGGTGGCCCCGCCTCTCAAGCCTGCCGCCCCCTCCCGTGTACACTTCTGTTGGCTGCAGCTCGCGCCCCACCACTGCGCTGGTAGCTGGAGCCCAAGCAGCACCGCCCCCCCCCCCCCCCCCCGTGAAGTTGCAGTCACGTGTTGTTTTGCCTGCCGCTGAGTGCTGGGAGTGGAGTGGGCGGGGGCGGGGGGCGCGCGGGCGAGGGCTAAGGCGGGAGGGGGCTGGGGCGGGCTGACCGTGGTAGACGCCCTCTCCCCCCCAGCCCTCCCTCCTCTGAGCCCCCTCCCCCTCACTCACCTTAAAACCCTCGTGCATCACCATGGCGAGTTGCTCCTTCATTCGACACCTAGCCACGAGGAGACTGAGAATTGCAACAGCGACTACCGCGGCAGCTCTAGCTACGGTGGCGACCACCTCACTTCTTTCTTTGGGAACCCCAACCGCACTCATTGGGGCCGAGTCGTCTTGCCTGGGAGCCATGTGGCTCTCCACTGCCACTGGCTCCCGGTCACACTCCGAGTCCAATGAGGAGGACCTTCCCCTCGGCGACGAAGTCTGCAAACACGGCTACCTGCGGAAGCAGAAGCGTGGGCACAGGCGCTACTTCGTACTCAAACTGGAGACCGCTGATGCCCCAGCTCGGCTGGAATACTATGAAAATGCCAGGAAGTTCCGGCACAGTGTCCGCGTTGCAGCGGCTGCAGCAGCGGCGGCTGCCTCAGGCGCTGTGGTCCCCGCGCTCATCCCACCTCGGCGTGTGATCACCTTGTACCAGTGCTTCTCAGTGAGCCAGCGAGCCGATGCAAGGTACCAACACCTCATCGCTCTTTTTACCCAGGATGAGTGCTTTGCTATGGTAGCCGAGAACGAGTCGGAGCAAGAGAGCTGGTACTTGCTGCTCAGCCGCCTCATCCTCGAGAGCAAACGCCGCCGCTATGGCATGCCCGGCGCGCAGCCAAATGGAGAACCGGCCGTTCTGGCGGCCGCAGCGGTGGTGGAGCCACCCTTCTACAAAGATGTGTGGCAAGTAATAGTCAAACCCAGGGGGCTGGGGCATAGAAAAGAGCTGAGCGGCGTGTTCCGGGTCTGTCTTACAGATGAGGAGGTTGTGTTTGTGAGGCTGAATACCGAAGTGGCGAGCGTGGTCGTCCAGCTCCTGAGCATTCGTCGCTGCGGGCATTCCGAACAGTATTTCTTCTTAGAAGTAGGCAGGTCTACAGTCATCGGTCCGGGGGAACTCTGGATGCAGGTTGATGACTGTGTAGTGGCTCAGAATATGCATGAGCTCTTTTTGGAGAAGATGAAAGCCTTGTGTGCAGACGAATACAGAGCCCGCTGCCGCAGCTACAGCATCAGCATCGGGACCCACCTGTTAACCCTGCTGTCCACTAGGAGGCACCTGGACATGATGCCACTTGAGCCCAGCGGCTGGCTCAGAAGGTCCCGTTTTGAGCAGTTTTGCCACCTCAGGGCCATCGGTGATGGGGAAGATGAGATGCTTCCCAGCAGGCGCTACAAAACATCCTGCGAGCCTGTGCACCACTCCAGGCTAAGAAGACTGCACCTGCCTAGAGTGCGCAGATCCAGAAGAGCGATTTCAGTGCCAACCAGCTTTTTTCGGCGCCGATCACCCAGTCCTGTCCTTGCCCCGCAGCCTGCAGAAGACCCCAGCGACAGAGCTTGCCTGTTTTGTAAAGCATCTGGTTCTGTTTCTGCCAGCTCTGTGGAAAAAGGCAGTCTTCAAGGCCAAGAGGGTCAGGAAGGAAACACAGGCAACTACATGCCCATGAACAGCTGGGGATCAGGAGGTGGCCAGGGATCAAGTGGCCAAAGCTTAGGAGGAAACCAGTGCTTGGGCAGGGGGCAGGGCTCTGGAGGTGTCCAGGGCTCAAGTGGTGGCCAGATTTCAAATAGCAAAGGCTCAGGGGGCCAGGGCGCAGGAGGAAACCAGTGCTCAGACAATGGCCAGGGCCCCACCGGTGGGCACAGTTCAGGCAGTGGCCAGGGAGCCAGTGGTGGGCATGACTCACGTAGTGGCCAGGGACCAGGAGATGGCTATGGCTCAGGTGGTGGCATGAAGTCTGGAGGGGGCAAAAGCTCAGGAAGTGGGAAAGGCTCCGATGGCAATGGTGAACATAAAAAATCTCTGAAGAAACGATCTTACTTTGGCAAAATTATTCAAAGCAAGCAACAGCAAATGCCACGACTTCCACCTCCATCTCCATCCCAGCCAGCTGGAGCAACGGGTGGAAAGGGGAAATCTGGGGGAAGGTTCCGACTTTATTTTTGCGCTGACAGAGCAGCCGCAAAAGGACATAAAGTAGCCAAAGAAGTAAAAAATGCAGAGACCCCAGAAGGTGCAGCTTGCGGTCCCCAGAGAGCCAGAGCTTCTGTTGAAGATGAGGAGGACCCATACGTGCCAATGAGGCCGGGGGTGGCTGCCCCTCTCAAAAATTTTAGTGATTATATGCCAATGGCTCCTCAAAATGTTTCTACTTCAAGAAAGTGCCAGTCTAGGTCCTCTTTTGAAGATTCAAGAGGGTACATGATGATGTTTCCCAGAGTGAGCCCACCACCTGCCTCAAGTCCTCTAAAAACACCTGATCCTGATAAAGAGGATGACTCTAAGGACAATGAGAGTGACAGTGATTACATGTTTATGGCTCCTGGGGCTGGTGCAATTCCAAAAAACCCCAGAAATCCTGAGGGAGGCTTTTCCTCCAAAAGTTGGAACTCCTACTTCTCTCTGCCAAATACTTTTCATAGCTCCCCGTTGGAACGGAGTGACCGCAGTGAGTATGTGCCAATGTTATCTGGTAAACTTCTGGGGAAGGGCCTAGACAAAGAAGCATCATCTATCAGGGGCCCCAAATATGCAGCTTCAAAGCCTTCTGTTGAAGGCTTTGAAGCTGCCCTTCAGTCATTCTCAAAGCCTGGAGATGGGGGGTCACCTTCAAAGTCTTCAGATGATGGTTCCCCCAAGGACAAGGCTAAGAGACCTAACCGACTTTCTTTTATTACAAAAGGAAATAAAGTCAAGCCAAAACCACAAAAGCCCACACGTGAGCGGAGAGAGGCTGACAACTCTAGTGACTACATCAACATTGACTTTACTAAAAGAAATAGCAATATGCCAGCCCCTTTTACTCAAGGACTGCCACATTCGTGGGGCATAATTGCTAACCCCAGACAGTCAGCCTTTTCTCATTACATGAATCTTGAGTTCAGAGTGCCATTTCGAAGTCCAGCAAACGTCCTCTCAAATATTTTAAGAGCTATTCCAGGTGCCAACAGCTTCTCTCTGGACGGTGCTAGGTGGCCACTTCTGCCTCTTTTTACCAGTGCTACAGGTAGCAGTGCTAATGAGGAAGGGTGTGAGTACATTGAAGTTATGTTCAACCCAGCAATGAAACCAGCCTTGCCTTTTGCTGACCGTGCCATTCGCTATGATGCAGAAACAGGTCGAATCTATGTGGTCGACCCATTTTCTGAGTACTATATGGACATTTCTCTCTCCCCTAGCCGCTGCTCCGAACCACCACCTGTAGCTAGGCTACTGCAGGAAGAAGAGCTAGAGAGAAGACACCCACAAAACCACTTGCAAACTTCCTTTGCTTCCGCCAGAGCCGCTGTCTCAGCTTTCCCAACCGAGCGCCTGGAGAGAGACCTGTACGCCTCTGTGGTCCTTGCGCCAACCTTAGCTGTGGGCAGTGCTTTAGCCGCTGCCTTTGTCCTCGCCGCAGCCCCGGGCCTGGGCGCAGCCGCTGCGGGTTTCGAGGCCGACGCTGGATTTAACTCTGCCTCTGTCCGCTGGTTCCAACCTGTTGCTAATGCTACTGGTGCTGAAGCATTAAGGGGTGTCCAGGTTGTTGCCGGTGGCTCGAACCATAGAGCCCCAAACCCAGCTGCAGATCTTGCTAGAGGTGGGAACGAGGCTGGCGGGGACACCGCTACCGCTGCAGCTGCGGCTCCCACCCCACCATCTTGCCTGCGAGTGCCGAGACCCCTGGAGAGAGAAGATTCTGACTACAACACTTATTTGAGAAATGACTTTGCCAGACCTGAGGACAAGTAGTTCGACTCTCCCCAAAGAGGTTGGTAATTTTAAAATTAATTTCCTTAAGTTGATGGTTATTCCTTAATGAATCGATGCGCTACTATGTCTACGGTGTTAAGGAGAAGTGAGTTAATATTTCATTAACTGATGTCTATTTAGCATGGAAAATAGAATTCAGTTTTAATTATGCGTGCAATACTCTCTGATGTTTGCAGAAAATTTTAAGTTTTAATCCAATCATCGTTTCTGTATCTGGAAAGTACTGATTATCACTTGTAGCGTGATGATGCTTTCAAATATCCTTCCCCTACACTTAACGATTTATGCGAACAGGACACCTTCAATTGAATCTCATGAACTCATTTTCAAATCAACAAGTAAAAGGTGTTTTTCTAAAAATACCCGTAGTTAATTGCAGGAGCTTTAATAAGAATACAAAATTTCGAGGCGCAATAATCAACTGTTAGCAGTTAGGAGAGAATGACTTTCTTCCCTGAAAGTTACTTTTTAAAAAGCAGTCATCCTTATGCTAGTTTACTATGATTTGCCAAGATTAAATCTCAGTTGTTACCATGAATGTCTGGGGAGAACAAAGCATAAATAATTCAAAACAACAAGTGATTAAAAGAAGAGCATATTTGGCCAGAATGTGTTTTTGTGTTGATTTGTTTTGTTTTTACCCACAAGACAAATTGCCTTTCTCTATTAGTGACAGGCAAGTCACCTTCTCTGTGCCTTTTTTCCTTCATATAACTCTCCCCAAAGGGCATGGCAAAAGTTTATAATGGGTATGAATATTATTTAAAAGGTTTAAAAAGCATTAAAAACATCTAGTTGGTGTGTCTTTTGGGAAATCCGGCAAAGCATGTTAGTAAGGCTGGAGGAAGACCTGACCTTAAGGGCAGCCTACCTGGCAACAGTGAAGATTTTTAAGAGGGTTATTTTTCCAAAGGAAGAAATAAGGAAGAGTAGGAACTGTTAGAGTTGAAACTAAGACTTTGAGTAAATCTGTGTACATTGTGCAAGGTTGTTATCAGTGGGTCTGGAGACATTCTCAAGAAATTATTTCAGAAGGTGATGTCTCCATAGTCTCAAGTGCCTTCCCTCTTTAGTGAAATGTGCTTTTCTCCCAATGAAGGAAACGGGTGGACTGCAGCAGTTTTCATTCTAGTAGTCAGTTTAGTGAATATTTTTGCTTTGCTTGCTTTCTGGAATGCTTTTGTGATTGGATCTTTGCCCACTGTGCTTGATCAGGCAGAACTAATCTGGGACTGATCACAGCAGTCACCTAAGGAGCTTCCTATTTAGTGCAGGTGTAACACCCCCACCCCTTCTCCCCCTGCTTTGGAAAACTTGCCATATAAATACTCACATTTGCAGCACAGACACACTAAGGAGTGATCATTAAAAGGACAAACGGATGCTTTGGCTTGCCAAAGGATTCCATTCAGATGTCCTTTAAATTTGAGCCCCTCTCCATACACGTGCACGTGCACAAACATGATCATCCCTATTACCCAAACCATGCATTTAAAATATAAATTCTGTTTTCAAGAATTTAATTCATAACCAGCTTTTCAGGAATAGATATATTTTATTCTCTAAAGTACATCTGAAAATTGGTCTCAAGTTATTGTTTGAGCGTAACTGCTGAAGACTGATATGATACTGGTATAGGTGTTCCATAGATACCTGTGTCCCTGTGGTATCTTGGAAAGAATAAGTTTTCATAGAGGTTTGTCTATATTTTCCAATATTTTTTGTTTCAGTAAAGATTAAATTATTAAAATCTTCTTAAATAAGTCCTGACTTCCCAAGGATGATCAAGATTCAATTATCATTATTTTAGCATAAGTTACTGATTTATAAATAACTTCACTTGACTTTGTAACTATTTTAAAGATTTAATGTTCTATAAATATATTGTTCATTGAGGAAATTCCTAACTTTACTTTTATTTAATGACTATAGCAAGGAGGCTGTGTTTCACAGAGAAGTTGGGGCTTAGGTTGAAACAAAAGAATGCATGTGGAAGCACTTTGGAACTTTAAAGCACTTTACAAATATATTTTTATTTTGTCATTGGATTAACATTAAAGCAAAGTTTCAACAGTTTAATTTAGTTTCTTGCAAAAATTGTTGGTCCTGAGGATAATTCAGGGACATGATTTACTGAGCTATTTAAAAGGAAGGATATAATAGAAAGAACTCACTGCAGGAATTGACTTGCTACCATGTTAATGTAAATTAATATGGTAGAATGTTGTCTGTGAAGCAATAACAGGCTGGTTAATTCTGATGTGTTTTGAATATAAACCTATAGAACAATTTTCATCATTTTTGCTTTCTCTTCACCTTCCCATCAAACATTAAAAAATATAGTTCATGTTGGAAAACAAACAAAAAAAAATGCCCTTGATGGTGTGGCTCAGTGAACTGACAACTGGCCTGCAAACCAAAAAGGTAGCCAGTTCAATTCCCAGTCAGGGCACATGTCTGGGTTGTGGGCCAGGTCCCCTGTTAGGGGTGATTGATATTTCTCTTCCTCTCTTTCTCCCTCCCTCTCTCTCTAAAAAAATTAATATATTTTTAAAAAGCTTTAACAAAGGAATAAAGGCACAGTCTTTAGCAGTTATGTATCTCAAAGGGTGATTTTAATTTATGACTAGTGCTTAAAACAGTACCTGGCACATAGTAAGTGTTGTACATGAATTATTATATAACTATTATCATTGTTGTTACCATTACTACTTTCAGAAACACAAAGCTAAATTCAAGTTCTTTGTTCTCAAAATCCACTTTTCAGTTAGTCTTTATTTTCATTTAATGTGGTTTATATGGTTGTTCAGAGTGGGGATCCTTATAATTGGGATCTGTTTCAAACATATGTTAAATGTGGTGAGATTATATAGGCAGTCTAGAGACTATAGCTTTGTTCATGTAACACAAAATTAATATATAATATTATTTACCCACAGTCACATTGCATATAAATAGGTACTTTGTTCAAGACAATTAGAAAAAAATCTCCCAGAAATATAACCTGAACTTGTCCATTTTATAAATGAAGTAATTTAAAAAGTGTAAGTGTACACATTTTATACACATAGGTTATAAGCATTAGCATGTAGGAAGAGAATGTAGTTTCTTATATGGTTTAGTCTAACTCTTGGCCCACATATGAATTTTTGCCTTTTTTATTGCTATATCTGGTGTAGAATTTGAATGACTTAAAGTGAAAAATTCACTGAGTTTTCAATTACAGAGATACGTGGATAAGGGCAGCTGTAGGAGGAGTAAGAGAATTGGTCAGCCAAATTTGCAATGTTATGATAACACTTGGTATTCAAAAACAAGGAAAATTATAATAACTACCTTTTGAAATGTTAGACACTTATTAACATGAAGGAAGTATAAGCTTGTTTTCAGTGTACTACTGCCAAATTCTCGTCATGAATTATAGGTGATGAGAGCAAACTGTGTTGCATTGGACTCATTATAAATTACTAAAGTCTCTATATATATTAGAGATTTCTCAGTCACCATTATGGGTCACTTATTTTTGGCAACATTCACTTCCCCCACCAAAGAAATTGACAGACATTTGTTGTAGGGATATTTAACCTATAACAATTAAAGAGTCATTCATTATATTAAAGTTAACTAAAATTGTTGGCAAACATTATTCATTTGTGTTCATTCTAACAGTTACACTTCCCAAGGTGAAAATGTGGGTTACCAGCAAAACATCTTTAAGCAAGGACTAGGACTTTAATTAAGCAGAGCAGAATATCAAACATGCATAAAAACTCAAACAAAATCTCTTGTTTTCTTTTCCTTCTTTAATTGCCAAACATGAACTAAAATACTTGAGTCATCAATAATGATCTATTGTGGAAATAAAGCTGGGGTTCTTAGAGTGACCCCCAATTTTTTGTGTGTTGGAATAGATGAAGGTAACCAGTATAGGGAGAAATATGGAATATTGTGCGTGATTTAAAAGGGACTGTTGTCAACTTGTTGATTGAGGAAATGCTTTGCAGTTGCATACTACCTTATAATTTGCGAAGTGCATTCACATTCATTATTTACTTAGGGACAGTAGGTACTGGAACTGAAGCCGGTATTAAGAATTTCAGACAGGTTAGTGACAGAGCTGAAAATCAAACCCATACATCTGATTTCAAGCCCATTGCTCCACGCAGCACATTACACTGCCCTTCAATCATATATTTAATCTGTTCTTTTCCTATTGATGAAAGATAATTATATAGTCAAGGACTGGGAAAAATTACAAGTTTCCATGAATTTGGTAGTCACAATTTTTTGTAATTCATTCAGACTGTTATAACTGTGAACCGTCTGCCAGAGGTTGGGTAACTTTCATTACATTGAACTGTTGGCTGTGGCACTTAGAATAAAATAATTTTCTGAAACAGAAATAGTGTGTGTATCTATTTGGATCCCATGGAAACACTGAGTGGAAGAAAAGTGTAATGAATATGCATTCAGTAAATTTCCATTAATGGTCATGTCCTTAATGAATGTGGGCATCTTTGGTTTCTCTAATAATTTATTGACATCACCAGTTATAACAAAATTCTTTTATTTTTTATTATTTTATTTTTTAAATCTTTATGTTTTACAGTTGTTCCAATTATTTCCCCAATAAAATTCTTTTAATTTTATTTTTCCATATGTATAAAATCTGATATTATAATCTAAATAATCACAGTGGGTAAAAACAGGATAAAGTGAGCAGGTGGGGAAGAAAGTGGTGTAGAAATAGATGTTCTTTATTTGTTTAAAAAGTAAATTTGCTTTTGGCAGTCAGGCCAGTAGATTTTAGAATCCTTGAAAATCAGATCCTCTCCTTGGGACATAAAAATCCTTGTTTAAAATTAAATCATTTTGTTTCTCATTTTTTGGATGCTTTAAGTATATAAATATAGACCAGACATTTCATTGACAATATTGGAAAGTAGCTTTTATAAAATGCTTAATTAAAGCTTGCAGTGTGTTTTGGCTAAAAGGTGCTACCAGCCTCTTAGATGGTGAAGATCATTTACTGGAAAACATTGCTTGGTCTTGAGTGAGAAATAAGAGCCGAAAAAGGCCACTTTTCATAATAATGTTATGAATATATTATCACACACTCACTCAGTTTTTACCACACTATCAGATTGTTACTTTTAGAGCTATTGATAAAATTGCCAAGATAATGTGCTTGCCATATGAACTTAAAATATATTCTTTAGCAATTCTGCATTGGTTATTGGTTATGCAGTTATGGGTTTTACATTTACATCTTCTTTTGGCAATGTCGGCTGAACACTTGAGAAATAGGGAATTTGTAAAGATTTAAAAAAATATGGACATATGTCCTATTTTATTTTATTGTTTTATATCCTTTTTTTATGGTTGTTTAAATACAGTTGTCTCCATTTTCACCCCACCACGGCCCACACCCCATCCATCCTTGCCTCACCCTTGAACCTACCTCCTTTGGCTTTGTCCATGTGTCCTTTATACATGTTCCTTGATGGCCCTTCTCCTATAATCCCCCATTATCCCTCTCCCCACTCCAGATTTGCCTTCTTTTAAGGGATACCTACAATTTCTGGGTGAAGAGTTCACTCATTTTAGAACTAACGGAAAATGTGTACTTAGATATTTTTTCTGTGAAATGAGAAAGCTATTGCTATTTTTCTCTAGCTTCCTGACACCCATTTCTTATTGGTTAGGGTTGCAATGGTTTTATTACATATTACCCTTATGTGCTCTTGGCATGACTTGTGTCCCTAATTTTAGGAAAACATGCCCTTTCCTGGTGTCCTGCTGGCTGAAAGCAGGATGGCCACTCAGAGTCCCACGGGGCCCACAGAAGACTCATTTCACCCAAATATTGCTTTCTTTTAGTTCACAGCCTTCTAAAACAACATTCTATGCCAGGATTCTTGTTCTACAGGTCCAAGGCTATGCTGCCTGCTCTACTCTTGCTTGCTGGCACTGAGGCAGGTGGGCCAGTGTTTAAAGCTATTTTGTTTTTTTTTACTTATTTAAACAAATTTTATTATATATCATACTTATGTATAGTTTACATTGAAAATGTAAGCAGAATACAATGTTTTGAGAACACAGAGTAGAGCTCCAAGTCGTGTTCTGTGATGTCCTTGTTTGCCCACACCATTGGCCTCTGTATTGCTGAGAGCACCAGTGATACAGCCATGCCCAGAGTGCAGCTTTGTCTCTAGGATTGTCTCCTAATTATTGACACCAATTCCACAAGTTTTGAAAGATATTTTCATGGTTGGATTGATCACACTATCTTTTATGTTAGCCAAGCCTTCTGGTTTTACTGAATATTTAATTCTCCATAAATTATTGTCACTTTATCTAGTTTTCACAATTTATATAATTTACCTCTGTATATTAATAATTTCCTATTTGTAGACTTGAAACTTAGAATACCAGTGAAGTCTCTATATTTAAATGTGTTTTTAAAATTATTCACATGCACACCCAAGGTGCTTGAAAGTTTGACCAATGGATGTGATTTTTAACTCCTGCTTTTTCATAAGTTGTGCCTCCAGCTTTGAAGGCATAACAACACAGTCCTCACCCTCTGAGCCCTAATCCCCACCCCATGAAAGAGTCCTAATGGTGGGTGAAACTCTTACCATAATTTCCTTTCCACTGCCGCCTTGCCCCCAATTATTTCAGCAGCTTGATTTTCTGAGACACTATTCCTATTGCCATGGGTAGAAGGGATATTTTCCTGGAGTCCCAAGTTGAAACTTCAACTATGTGTTCCCACAGAAATGATGTTATAAGTACTGGTTGGGTGTAGTCAAAGTAATTCCTCTTGTTCAGGAACTGCATAGGTTTAATATAGGCATGTATAGATGAAGCTATGAATCTATTCACCATTTATTTGTAACCTTGTTTCTATGGTATAATTTATTTTGAGTTTCAACTAAACAATGAGGCTTGAAATATGTCTCTTTTGTAAATTGGAGACTGCCTATATTAGAATTCTAGGAACTTTCATTCTTTAAGTCTGCAGTAACTAGGCAGCAGAGTAAAGTAGCCCAAGTGTGCATTGGGAGCTAGTGGAAAAGCTGACCTGAGATGAAAATCTGTAGCTGATCCCCAACTAGTTTGTATCCAGATAATCGAGAGTGGAATGAATACACTTATGTGGTCCAGGTCATGCTAGTGAAGGGCAAGTATGAAACAATTGAGCTGACCTTTGAGGAGATGGAAGTTTATAAGTGTCATCCATTTCCTTATAGATTCTGTTGTCTAATCTGTCACAAACTTGTTGCCATCATGGGAAGAAGCATATTTGATGTTCTGATCTATGAAGGAGACAATAGTCTGGTCTGATTGGCATTGGAAAGACTAGCAGCAATTATTGCAAGTATTCATTCTTGAAAGACAACAGTTGAATTTTTATTAAGTCTTAGAGAATCATCCTCCTATACATTTATATATGGGGCACAGAAAAGTGTGATGATGCATTCTTATTGGGAAAAAAGAAATTATATATTAATATAAGCCCAAGGCAATGCTGAGTTAAATAATATAATTGTAGTATTATACATTCATCTTTGAGATATATGCTTCCATTTCTCTTCATTTCCTTCTGCTTCTTTGTCTTCAAATGTTTATTTGGTTGCCACTGCCTCTGTGATCACCAGTTTTTTTGCAGTGATAGCATGTGGAAAAATAAACAGTGAGGAATTTTTTAAAAACTTGAAAAATATTTTTTGACTTGTAGGAAAATTGTAGTTGAAAAGATAACTAAGTTAATTAGATAGGGAAAAGTGGAAAGAGAATATATTCTTATAGTTTTGGCTTTCCATGGTCAGGGGAAGGAACCATTGCTGTTTTGGACTTCAAACTGTAATTAGAGGCATGTTTATGATTCATATAAAGAGGTCTGAATGCCCTGGAGAAACTGCTTCCTTGACTCGCTTTACAAATTTCCAGGGATATTAAGTCATATGTGCTTTATTATTGCACTAAAGATTAATGTTCAGGTTTATATCATTATACAAATTTTAAAAAAAGTTTTTTTGTTTTTGTGAAGAAAATGATACCTGCCAGATTCTGGGACAGAAATAGGAAAATGTTTTGACCATTCAGAGTTCATTGAGGTTTTCTCTCCTACAGAGAAGAATTACTTGAAGAGTATACTTGTAGTTTAAAGGGAAGTAATTAACTTGTCATTAAAAAGACCTTTGGTTAACAGGAAAGTAGAGATATCAGTAAGGTCATTATTCATAACCTGTCCATATCAAGTGGAAATAATACATCAAAAACAGACCAGATGATTAAAAGCATTGACATTTGATAAATGATATCAAAATAAACAGAAGGCAGAACTAAGATGTGATTGTCAGCTCTTTGATATTCATTTTTCAGACTGTTCCTGAATTGCTTACCTTTGCCACCTAGAAAGCTTCTGAATTACTTCCTTACTTTGTTCTTTGGAATGTGCTCAGGGAATGTGAATTTACTTTAATATTGGTCTTAGTAGAATAGGATTATAAAGGTGAATCTGTGGCTCAGGTTCCCATAATGCATTTCAAAAGCAAATTAAATTACTTTGTGATTATCTGGTTTGGAAAGCATTATTCTTTTCTACTAGCATGGTTAACCAAGAGTTGACAAGTATATTTTGTATCGTAAACTTGAAATCATACCACCTGGATTTTAGTATATTATCAAATATTCACTCAATGCTGGTGCAGGTGTTATTGGAAAGCATTTGAAATAGGAATCAAATTTTTAGTAGAGCTTCTGTCATTTAAAAATAGTGAAGAAAAAAACCCAACTCTGATAAAAAATAGTTCTAATTTCAGGCTTAGTATAATGTTGACGGAGTAGTTACCTGGAGCTTAATTTGTATGTTCTGGAAAAAAAACATATGAAATGTAATTATTATATAGATTAGTGAGAAATTCTCTTTCAAATACATGTAGTATATATGTGAATATAATTTCATATTAAAACAAAGTAGCACCCTGGCTGGTATGGCTCAGTTGGTTGGACAGTCATCCAGTAACCAACAAGGTGCAGGTTCGATTCCCCATCAGGACAACCTAGGTAGGTTGTGGGTTTGGTCCCCATGGGACAGTGGTCCCCGGCCAGGGTGCATGCAATCCCCAGTCATTCGGAAGGCAGCCAATCGATGCCCTTCTGTGAAATGGATGTTTCTCTCTCTCCCTGTCTCCAAAAAGCAGTGAAAAAATGTCCTTGGGTGAGAATTTAAAAAATAAATAAATAAAATAGAAAGGAAAAGTAATAAACTAAATTAGGTGCAATAGTTTTCTAATCTTAAATTTCTGTTAAAAACATATAGCTGATTCCAACTGCAAAATTCTTTAATGGTAGGTTAGTCTAATTTTGCAGTAGATAATTGAGTTGCTAATGCATTCTCACGGTTAACCTTTGGCTATCACAGACACTTTTCATCTTATGTAAACTTGATTGATACACAGAATCTACAATTTCCTAAGCCCATTGCTGACAGGAAAGTTTAGTATCTTTACTAATCTAGGATGTTTATTTTTTAAACATTTTAATGTGGGGGAACAGCCCAATGCAATGAATTATGACTAATAGCCACAAGTAAGTGAGAGGGAAATGGTGACCTTTGATGCTTCATTGAGATGCAAGTCTGTTAAATGTTTTAAACCTCTAATGAAAAAATGAATATGTAAAGTGTTTATTGGTGGTTTAATACAAGATCTTGTACTCAAAGCCTACTCTGGAGGATGCTTTCCATTGATTCTGTTAGGTTGGCTGTAATGAAATAGAATAGTTGGTACTTTGTGACCTGATCTTTAAGTAACACTAGCATCCCATAATCAATTTGCTGATCATTTATCCTCCTCTTTTCCAGTTAGTGCTTTCTTCAACGTACCAGATACCCTTCCTTTGCCCACTCCCAACTATGCACTCTGTCAATAAGCAGAAGTCCAAGAGAATAATGGCATAACTTCTTTTTATTAGACAGATGGGGATTTCTATGAAATCTCCTTTGCATGTATGACTTTGCTCTTTTAGAAGAAATTCAGTGATGAGTCTGGATACTATCACAAGGCTGTGCTTGAATCCTTTGACATGTGCTACATAGTCTGGTGAAGGCATAATCGAGTATGTAGAAGAGAAAAAAATTATCTTTGCCCAATGCCTGACTCACTTCGTGGCCCAAGTGAAAGGAGATAGAACAGCACATGTATATGTGTACAAAGCTGATATCCACCATAAATGGCAGAGTGGCAGCCTAGGGTCAAATGTAGTAACTATGGTTGTGTCTTTGCTGGGCCTGTGCTGGTGTTTGTTATAGACAGTAAGCAGAGTAAAGCAAGTCCATGCCAAGGCAACCCCCCCATTGTGGATCTCAGAAACTACTAGTTCAATTTTGATTTTGTGTTCTGTTTTGGAACAGAGTAGAGGTGAAAACACTTGATACTTTAATTATGCAACTAACTTTTGTTTTATTATCTCTTTCTAGAGTGATTATCTCTCCGCAAAAACACATGTTGGAAGAAAAGTGATACTTATGGAGTTTCTTTCTGTACTCCAGATCTGTCTAAAAGAAAGAAAATTCAGAGTCTTCTAAATAGAAAGCAACCTGAGCCCAGCTGGTGTAGCTCAGTGGATTGAGCGCGGGCTGGGAACCAGAGGGTCCCAGTTCGATTCCCAGTCGGGGCACATGCCTGGGTTGCGGGCCAGGTCCCCGGTGAGGGCCATGTGAGAGGCAACCATACATTGCTCTTTCTCCCTCCCTTCTCCTCTCTCTGAAAAGAAATAAATAAAAATCTTAAAAAAAAAGAAAGCAACCTGAATTTCAAAAACCTACAAGTGGATATAGCAGTTGAATGATCTTAACACAGATCATTTGTACTGCTGCCTTATGGAACCAGTGATTTTTGAATTACGATATTTACTCTGTAGTTGGTTCTAGTTTTCTAGTTTCCTTCCCCAATGTGTCTCTTTGAAAGGAAACAAATACTGTAAAAGTGAGCATCTCATAACTCCCCTCTTTATAAAAACATTATTTACATATGTATAAATGTGGCCAATATCTCTGTAGTTGGTTCTAGTTTTCTAGTTTCCTTCCGCAATTTGTCTCTTTGAAAGGAAACAAATACTGTAAAAGTGAGCATCTCATAACTCCCCTCTTTACAAAAACATTATTTACATATGTATAAATGTGGCCAATATCAATTTTATTGATGTATAACACTTAGGTTTAGTTTTGAAGTTGAACATCCTTTAAACAAGAGCAGATAAAGAAAAGTTATGTTCATGAGAAGGTAGGTAGGATCTGGAATTTTTTTCTGTGTAGTACATGGAAAACATTTCTTGATCAAGGAATTAAATGTCAACTGAACTGTTATCTGAATGGGACATTTCCGATATTTTAAAGGCAGTGCCAAAGGGCAGATTACCTCATTTACTGCCCATTAGAAAAAAGGAAATTTTCTGTTCACATTAAATGTCAGCTAAATTGATATCTTAGTTTAGCATTTCCGACATTGTAAATGCAGAACTGAGGAACAGATTATATTTTTGTTCACATACAACACTGAGATGTTCTGCTTAGAAAGCAATTGAACATTTCCAAAACCAACTGTTTTTCTATTTTGGAACCTACGCTTCCCCCATAAAAGAAGTAAAGTTCTTCAAAAGTCTCCTCATAAATCCCCTTTATGCCTGTCCTGGCTTCCTCACTTTCACCCTTCATTTTCCCCCTATTTTTGGCGCTCTCCTTGCCACACATTCCCCCTCTTATGTCCAGGGCTCTTTTAAATATATCAGTTTCCCATATTTAAGAAATCAGTATGCACATATCAATCCATATTCTGACTAAAACTTAAGCCAAAAGGAATGCAAGGCCTTGTTTCTCTTTGGACATCTAGCCTATGTCAGGTGTCTCAAGTTAAAAAAAAAACACAAAAAACAGAGCAAGCTCCCCACTTCTGGTTTTGCTTGCCTCTGATGGAAACTGAAGATTTTAGGAACCTGGACCTTTGAGAACAGGACACTAACAGGTGGTGATCACAGAGAATAGGTACAAAGGTCTTAAAGCTTACTTAGAGCTTTGTTAGGTGATGGCACACACTTCATGACTTATACCATCACTGGCAAACCTCATCAGCCCACAGGTGAGTATCAGTGTCTAGAAGTGTGCAAGTGCTAGTGTGTGTGTACATGTATTTGTGTGTATGCACACCTTTGTGTACCTGTGTACATGTGATTGTAGATGTACCTGTTGTAACTTAAAACAACTGTTTTGCATTTAATGTGCAACTTTGAAATAGGGTAATATTTTCCTAAAGTTTTTCACCACTCGGTTTTGATGTCTTTGAATGTGTACTTCTATCTTCAAGCAGGCTTATAGTACATGCTGCAAAACTAACTTTTCTGAAGAGCTGAGTTGACTTCTATTATTTATCCTGCTTACCAAACAAAGGGATGGGAGAGGCTCTTTGTATTTCCCTTGTGAATGACACTGAGGATGTGCCTGCAGTACTAATCATTACTCCAGTTACTGGTCACTGCTAAGGCATCAGTTTCCTCAGTTCCTTCAGATTCTTTTTTTCCACCTAATCAAATAATATAGTGTGGCTTTTTTTTCATTATGATAACCATGCCATCCTTTAGGCAGCCATGTTCCAAGCCTTCTGTCATCATTTTATTTTCAAGTATGAAGTCATAATCATTTAGAATTGTAGAAAGAAAGATTATTTGGGGGGAAATTATTTGGGTATATCACTTTATTTGCATATTAGGTTCAGGGGCTGTCAGTAGACAAGGTATTGCACAAATATAATACTTGCTGAATAAATAAATGGCAAACCTCATACACAACAGTGCATACAAATAGAAACAGGTACAAATAGGCACAGATACAGCATAACAAATATGCAATCTTTTGGACACTACTTCTTAGTTTACAGACACAACTAATTTATGCAGTATTGTGCTGGAAGAATCTTTTTAGAATATGTGTACTAACATATCACTTACCTTCCAGCTACAAGTTTATGCTGCTGTTAAGAAAAATCAATGATGGAATGATTTTTTTTTTTTGGTGACCTCTACATTTAATTTGGTATCAGACATACTCACTTGGCCAGTAAAACCTAAAACTTAGTTCCAGTAGTTAATTTCATTTGCTATTTCTGCTTTACAGATCTGCTTTAAGTTGCTCTGGCTTGTCTTACTTTGTAAATATTCTTATACTGTCTTTTCTTTGTAAACATCTTGTTTGCAGTTTTGGGAGACAACCTTGCAACTCTGTATAATGTTTATATATCACACTTGCCTTTCTATAGAGCTACTTACAATAAATGTGTTCATGAAAGTTATTTGTGTGTAGACTCATTTTTTTAATAGTGTTGTCCCTATTTTGTTAGAAATTTATTTTTCTGCTCTGTGGTGGAAGTGACTGCATTTTTTCAGAATAAAACAGTTCAGATATTTTAGGGTTTGGGTTAAAGTCACTATGCTTAGAAATGAGGCTTTTTTTATTAGAGTTAATATATCGACTCACGATTCTCCAAATATGGAGGTGATACTAGGAGAAGTTACTGAATTTCTTAAACTTGATTTTTAGAAAGAGAGGAAGGCATGGGGGAGAGAAAGAAACATTGATTTGCTTTTCTACTTATGTATGCATTCAGTGGTTGTGAACCAAGGGGTCAAAGGTTTGATTCCCAGTCTAGGGCACATGCCTGGGTTGCTAGTCAGGTCCCCAATAGGGGGCGTATGAGGGGCAACCACACATTGATGTTTCTCTCCGTTTCTTTTTCCCTCCCTTCCCCCTCTCTAAAAATAAATAAATAAAATCATTTAAAAAAAGGATATATTAGCAAATTATATTTTCAGCCTTACCAAAAACCAAATGTTTAAAGGAACACTAGAAAAATAGTTGCTTTGTGATTCTTTCTTTTACCACTCTTGCCACACAGGAAGGCAGTGAAAGTAAATATAACTTAGCAACCAATGCTTGCCCTATGATCAATGGGTGGCAACGAGGAATCTGTGGTATCAGAAGGGTCACAGGGTAGGGAGGCAGTTCTTACATCATGTGCATAATACACGAGGTACATGGATTGTGTATTTGCAGATAACTGAATTTATTGTGCAGTTTGTCCTTATTTGATGCACCCAAGAAGTTATGTGTAAAATACTATCACAATGGGAAGTTGTAATTAGACTGTCTTTATCATAATAAACTGTCAACAACCACAGAGATCATCTTAGAATCTGTGTGTGTGTGTGTGTGTGTGTGTGTGTGTATCGAGTTGACCTGTGAGCATGGGCTAGGGGCACCAACCTCTCTGAAGTTGAAAATGCATATATACTTCCACAAAACTTGACTACTGATGACCGAAAGCCTTACTGATAACAAACAATTAACACAATTTTTGTTTGTTATATGTATTATATTCTGTATTCTTATAATAAAGCAAGAGAAAATATAATTAAAATCATAAGGAAGATAAAATATTTTACAGTATTTATTGAAAAAATTATGTTTTTGGATACATTGAACAAACTTGTGTTGTTCAATGATCAACTGATTTTATAATCACCCTAGTTCAAGGGAGACAATCTATATTTGTCAGGGCATAATCCAAGTATATTTTATTCATCCCAAACAGTCCCTCAAGGACAGATAAGCACATCTGTGCTTACCAGTTTATATGATCTTTTTATAGTCATTTAGTGATTATCATCTTAATGGGATTTGAATTTCTGGAACAGCATGGGTAGTGTGGCTGCTTAAACAATCAGAACTCACTGGCTGGCAAGATCTGTATTGAATAGTGCATGAACAGAATTTCAGCTTCTCCATTCCCCTAGTCTCAGACATAGTAACCATGTACTCACTATAGAATGTTAAGGGGAATTGTTTCTTTAAAGTATAAAACCTATACAGAAGACTTCTCAGGTAAAATGTGCAAGTTAAGCACCTCTAGTGACTGCTTAGAAAAATATTATTAGGTGCTAACTGACCCCAAAGGGTGTCTTGGAAATGCTTTTTAAAAAATGTTTTGAAAACCGAACTGCCCGAAGGCAGGGCCTGGAACATATGAGTATGAAAATTTGTGTAGGTAAGCCAGATCAGGGCTCCTAATTTAATAAAATATGCAAAAGAGAAATTATGCACAATTAATGCACAGATTGATGTTGAACTGCATTCTGCTTCAGAAAAATGAATTCATTTTCCTTCCAACACATGCATGTTCATGGATGCTAATTTTCAGGCAGCAACCTGAAGTCCCAGTTTGCTGCTTAAGTGTACTTCAGACATCAGAAATGCAACTAAGCTATACAAATAAGGCAACTCATCTCCTGTATCTGTTCTATGCTACATTGGAATTTGTTAGTAATATCAGTGCTATGCTATATAAATGGGGGGAAATTATTTAGAATAAATCCTGACAACTTAGTAGGAGACTACTTGTTTAACTTAATATTAAACATTTGGGTCCATAGAACTGAACTAGAAGCAATCCCCTCCTTGACTTTCCAATATCAGAATATCCACTATAAGGTGTTTTATTTCACTGGCAGTAATCTGAATTAGCATTTCTTTTAAAAATATATTCTATTGATTTTGCTATTACAGTTGTCCCAATTTTACCCCCTTTGCACCCTTCTACCTGGTCCCCCATTCCCTCCAGCAATCCCATCCCTTAGTTCATGTCGATGGGTCATGCCTATAAGTTCATGCATGGATGTGTCTACAGAAAAATGTGAAGCTTACAGTTCATTCTGTATTTCCACATTTTCAACCTCCAAGAAGGTTTTCAACATTTTTGCAGTTTCTGCAGTATTTTCACGCACCATGTGTTTGGTCTTGCTTTTTTATTCTGTATTTTTTCAAATTTCCTTTTTAAATTAAGATTATGTTCATTCCAGGAAGATAGACTGTATTGGTGGTGGTGCTTAGACAATGCTTAGCATTATAATATGTCACATTAATTACACAGCAGATATAACCCATGAAAGTACAGTGAATGCAAAAAGCCTTATTTTGTAAGACTACCACATCTTTTTTGTGGGGGTGCAATAATGGCATTTGGTCAACATTTTGATTTTCAAGAGTTCTAGTTTGGTTTCTTAACACCTTAGAAAACTATAGTTGACTCTTGGTTTGTGTAGAGTTGATATTCTGGAATTGGGTTTAGAACTACGAGGGATCTTAGACATGGTGGAAACCAGGCCCTGTTACTCTTCTAACTAGTTTTGTATTCATTCACTCCTCTTCTGTGGAGAGGCTATTTTAATCATTTTTTCCTAGCTATTAATATCCTGACAAGAGGTCTGGTAGAAGAATAGGATGAAATTATTGGAGATATTTTTTCTTAGCGTACAGTTTTATGATCCATGATGCTCCAAGAAAAATGAGTTTGCTCTATAAGATATGAAAGGAGGATTTTTCTCTTCTCCCTCTGTTTTGATACTCTCCACCACTGCCAATAAATGTCTTTTTTATACAAATGGTGTTCACAATATTTCCCTTTGTGAATTCAGAGACTAAAATCATTTATGATAAAGCAAAACTATGTGTTGCTATAATTAATCAAGAACATATTTTCTCCAAAACTCCAATTGCTAAATCAAAACTGAGACAAAACCCTAAGCTACCTAAATACAAATATTCACATTATTATAGGCACACTAGATGACCCTACATTGTAAGCCATGGATGTGCTGTATAGCCAACAAAATACTCTAGAATGATTTTGACCTACTCTTACAATGAATACAGACTGTGCTGGCATCAAGTAATTGCAACTGATGAGATATATGAATCCACTTCGGGCCAAAATAGACCAGATTTACCCTCCCACCTGAGCAACCAAAAAAAAGCCCTTAATATATGAAACAGGAGTCTTAAGGTACTCAATATCAAATCATAAGTGACAGTGATCCATAAGAGATGACAAACAAACCTATTAAGCCCTATAATTTCCTGTTTTACTGCATTGAGGACAATTTCAGGCCATGGTGCAGGGTCATGGAATCCAAGTCAACTTCTGGAATTAAAAGATGAGCCTCTAAGTCCAAGGACAACAAAATAACTAGAATTCATGGTAAAGAGTACCACAGAGGAGGGAGCTTCACAGATATAGAACTCCAGAGATCTATAGAGGGTCCTCCTTAAGTGTTCAGCAGAATACTAACAACCCTAGCAGGTGAAGAAATTATCTGAGGGCATAGAAAAAAACCCCTGAAGGGATTAAATGTAACAGTGCTCGGTACTCACAAAGATTCAGAAATGGGACATATTTCTATGAACCAGAATGGAAAACCTTAATATTCATGGGAAGTTGGCTAGAGTATTCATAAGGGTCTTGCTTCAGTATTGCAGAAAATAAGTCCTAGGCTTAGCAGGGTTACAGACTTACCTAAAAAAATCCTACAAGCAAGATCTGAAAGGAACAAACACCTTCCAAATAATTTAATTGTATACTCTGGTTTCTCTTCAGATCGTATAAATCTTTTGCCTTTTACCAAATAATTTAATTGTGTTCCAGAACAAAACTAAACAATATTTATAGGATTACAAAATATCTAACATCCGACAAGATAAAAATCAAAATGTCTGCCATTAAATAAAAAAAATTACTATATATTCAAAGAAACAAAAAATATGGTCAATAATTAAGAGAGAAACCAATGGAAATTTATCCAGAATACAGGTGATAGAATTAATAAACAAGGTCATACATATAGTGATTATAACTATATTATAACATATGTTAAAAATTTAAATAGACAAAAGTAAATATATAGAGGACACAAATAGTACTAATAGAGGTTAAAACTGTAATTTCAGAGAAAAAATGATGGGATTAATTGCATATAATATGACATTGCAAAAGAAAAGTTGCTCAACTTGAAGTCATGGCAATAAATTCAACATTGAATACAAGAGAGAAGTTACAAAAAATTAACAGCACAGACTGACAGATCTCAGAGGGGAAGGGTGTGGGGAGACTGGAAGTCATGAGCCAAAGAACATATAAGCATATGTGCATAGACCATGGACACAGACGACAATGTGGTGAAGGCCAGGGGTGGGGGAAGCTGGGGACTCCATAGAGGTGAGCAAGTGGGGGGCATCAGTAATAATATCAACAATAAAAAGTTAAAAAATTAAAAATTAATAAATTAACAAAGCATTAGTAGGAACTGTAGGAAAGAACCGTAGGAAACTTCAATCATCTTAGAATATATTAGTAGAGTCCATTCAGGAGAGGGGGAGGGACAGAAAAATATTTTAATAAATAATGGACAAATTTTTTCAAATTTAATGAAAATTATAAATCAACAGGTTCAAGAAGCTTAATAAATCTCAAACACAAGAAACATGAAGAAACTACACCCAGTCACTTAATAATCGCATTACATAGAGAGGAACAAAGACAAAGATGACAGCAGCTTTCTCATTAGAACTCATGCAGTGAGAAGACATTGGAGCACAATCTTTAAAGACTGATAGAATAAAAAAAGCCTACCTAGAATTCTATATCCAGTAAAAAGAGCTTTCAAAATTAAATATGGAATAAAGGCTTTTCCAGACATGTAACAGCTGAAGGAATTCATCACCAGTAGACTTCTCTTTAAGAAAGGAAGTTTTGCCCTGATCAGTGTGGCTCAGTTGGTTAGGTATCATACCCCAAAGTGAAAGGTCAGTAGTTGATTCCTGGTCAGGGCACAATGTCTGGGTTGCAGGTTTGGTCCTTGGTCAGGCAGGACACATGTGAGAGACAACTGATTGACGTTTCTCTCTCATATTGATGTTTCTCCCTCTCTTTCCTTCTCTCTAAAAGTAAGTACATAAAATCTTTTATTTTGTTTGAAAGGAAGTTTCTCGTTCAGGGAAAATGAAATACAGTGGAAATACAGATCTACACAAAAGAATAAAGTAGACTGAAACTGGAAACTATATAAGTAAATTAATAATTTTTCATATTATTTAAATGTCTTTATTTTTCTGAAATGTTATTAAAATATTCTTTGACCAAGAGAATTGAAAACATATGTTTGCACAAAATCTTGTACATGTGTGTAAATGTCAGCATTGTTTATAATAGTCCCAAAGTGGAAACAACACACATACTTATCAATAAATGATGGATTAAAAAATGTAGTATGTCCATACGATGGGATGCTGTTGGGCATAAAATGGAGTTTAAAAAAGAAAAAAGTTTACTAAGCATTTTTTTCACTGTGTTGAGATCTTTCTTCCAGATGTATACTTTGTTTGGCTCAAATAAACTCTAATAAACTCATAAAAAAGAATGAAGTACTATTACATGCTAAAGCATGGATGAACCTTTATAACATTATGCTAAATGAAAAAAAATTCAGTCACAAAAGACCACCTATTATTTGGTTTCATTAAAATTAAATGTCCAGCCCTGGCTGGTGTAGCTCAGTGGATTGAGCATGGGCTGGGAACCAAGGGGTCCCGGTTCAATTCCCAGTCAGGGCACATGCCTGGGTTGCAGGCCAGGTCCCCAGTGAGGGCCATGTGAGGGGCAACCATACATTGCTGTTTCTCTCCCTCTCTTCCTCTCTCCCTTCCCCTCTCTCTAAAAAAATAAAAGAAATAAAATCTAAAAAAAAAAATTAAATGTCCAAAATAGGGAAACCAATAAAGACAGTAGGAAGTAGGTTAGTGGTTGCCAGGGACTGGGGTGGGGGGAAGGGGATGAGAAGAAACTACTAAATATGGGGATTTCTTTGAATCGGTTGAAATAGCACGATGAAACAGTTCTGGAACTAGATAATGGTGATGTCTGTGCAACATTGTGAATATACGAAAAACCTCTTAATTGCTCACATTAAAATGATGAATTTTATGGTGTATGAATTTTATTTAAATTTTAAAAATATTCAGAAAAATAAGGACAGAAAGAGACTGCTTGGGGTGTTGGGCACACAATGCAGTATGCAGATGATGTTTTATTGAGTTGTACACTTGAAACCTGTATAGTTTTACAAACCAATGCCACCCCAATAAATTCAATTATTTAAATGTCTTTAAAAGGTCCTTGAGGACATAAGTGGAAATATAAGGGTCTCTGAAAATTCTCTTCCCCACAAAAGCAAGGAGAATACTGACAAAAATTATTAGAACCAACCTTTTCAGAACTCTGGAAATTAACAAAAGGCTTGAAACAATCCAGGGACTGTTTACTTAAGAAAAATGATTGAATATCGATAAGAATAGTGACCTCCCTGGTGTTTTAACTTGCCCCATTTTCATCTCCCTCTTCCCAGCTATGTGGCACCCTAGAAGACTTATAGCCCTCAATCACTGTGAAAACCAACCACCAGGCAGTCAATGGAGAGAGCAGAACAGGCTAGGAGCTCCTTTCAGGCCTCATTCCCAAACAGCTGCCATTATTGACCTGTTTGGTGGTTGCCAAGATGAACCCACCCACTAGGTTTGTCTGTATTTGACCTAACACAGAGTTTTGCCAGTGGAAACAAACCTTTCCCTGGGAGCATTTGTCAAAACCAATCAGTATTTGTTGTTTAATACTACAGCTACCTAAGGCTGAGGATAACAGTTAGTATAAACAAAGGCTTACTGCAAATATTATAAGAAAAATATGGGGGATGAGATGTCCACAGGAGGCTTTATAAAGCCTTGAAATATTTTTGTGGACCTAGAAGAAAAAGAACAGGTGTAGTGATGTGAGTAAGCCCAGGATTGTACACATGCTCATGAGATACCTGAGAGGACCCAAAGCTCTCACGACTCTTCTTTAATGTTAGGCTTATATGAAAGCAGAAATTAAGGGCTAAAGGAGAGTTGTTAACTTCATGGCTGAGTGTTAAAGATTTACCTCAGTGAGCCCATAGAGTGAACTCAGAAATGACAGGGAGATTTATTAGCTGCAGGTATTTAAGGAAATCCCGATAAAGTAATAATCTGAACACTGAACAGAGACTTTAGTAATGACACATGACAAAGAATACACATGTTTTCAGAATTAGTACAGAAACATCATTAAATAAGCAAATAAGCAACAACAACAATTAGCTACAACAAGCCCTTCTGAGGGCATCTGATATCCAATGTCATCACGTAATTACTTTAAATGTCCAATTTTCAAAAAAATATGAGACATGCAAATAAGCAAGAAAGTGTGGCCCATATACACAAAAATAAGTAGTCAATAGAAACTGTTCCTGAGGAAGTCTTGACTTTGGACTTACTAGACAATGACTTTAAATCACCAATTTTGGTGTTCAAAGAACTAAAGGTAACTGATTCTAAAAGAATAAAGGAAAATATGATGCCTCAGTAGTGAAAGTCAATACAGAGATAGAAATTACATATAAAAAAGAACTGCATAGAAATTCTGGAGTTCAAAAGTACAAAAGCTGAGATTACAAATTCACTAGAGGGGCTCAATAATACATCTGAACTGGCAGAAGAATCAGCAAATTTGAAGATTGGTTATATGCGTTTCAACTCTGAAAAATAGAAAAAAAAGAATGAAGAAAAATAAAGAGACTCTGAGAACTATGGGACACCATCAAGTGAACCAACATATATAACAACAAAAGTCCCAAAAGGTAAAGGGAGAGACAAAAGGTCAGAAAAAAAATGTTTAAGGAAATAATGGCCCCAAACTACCAAAATTGTATTAAATACGTTAATCTGTTCCTTCAAAGAACACAATGAAATCCAAGTAGAAATAATTCAATGAGAACATCGCCAAGATATATTAGAATCAAACTGTTAAAAGTCAAAGACAAATACTCAAAACAGGAAGATAGAAGCAACTCATTATGAACAAGAGAGCCTCCATAATATTACCTTCCAATTATCCATAAAAAATGAGAAGCTAGATCAATTGAGATAGCATATTCAAAGTTCTAAAATTAAAAAAAACACACTATTAAATATTCTAATTTGGCAGAACTATCCTTTTATATTTTTATTATATTTCATTGATTACGCTATTACAATCGTCCTGATTTTAACTATCCTTTTATATTTTTATTATATTTCATTGATTATGCTATTACAATCGTCCTGATTTTCCCCCCTTTGCTGCCCCTCTAATCAGCATCCCCCACTCCCTCAAGCAATCACCCAACCATTGTTCATGTTCATGGATCATGTGTATGTTCTTTGGCTACTCCATGTCCTATACTGTACTTTGCACCCACATGGCTATTCTGTAACTACCTATTTGTACTTCTTAATCCCCTCAGCTCTTCAGCCATTCCCTCACGCCCCTCTCCCATCTGGCAACCATCAAAACACTCTGGGTATCCATGACTGTCTCTGCTCTTCTTGTTTGCTTAATTTGTTTTTTTAGATTCAATTGTTCATACATTTGTATTATTTGCCACTTTATTGTTCATAGTTTTTATCTTTTTCTTAAATATGTTCCTTTAACATTTCATATAATAATGGTTTGGTGGTAATGAACTCTATATTTTTCTTGTCTGGGAAGCTCTTTATCTGCTCTTCAATTCTGAGTGATATCTTTGCTGGGTAGAGAGCAATCTTGTCTATACACCCCTGCTTTTAATGAATTTGAATATTTCTTGCAAGTCCCTTCTAGCCTACAAAGTTTCTTTTGACAAATCAGCTGACAGACAGTCTTATGGGAAATCCCTTGTAGGTAACTGACTTCTTTTCTCCTGCTGCTTTTAAGAATCTTTTTATCTTTAAACTTTGGCCTTATAGTTATGATATGTCTTGGAGTGGGCTGCTTTGAATCTATCAGAACTGGGACTCTCTGTGCTTCCTGGATTTGCATGACTATTTTCTTCGCCAAATCAGGAAAGTTTTCTTTCTCTACTTTATCAAACAGATTTCCAATTTCTTGCTCTCTCTCTTCTCCTTCTGGCATCCCTATGAGGTGAATGTTCGACCTCTTTAAGTTGTCTCCGAGGCTGTTTATACTATCCTCATTTTTTTGGATACTTTTTTCTTTTTGTTGTTCTGATCGGTTGTTTTTTGGTTCCTAATGTTCCAAATCATTGACATGATTCTAGGCGCCATCCACTCTACTGTTTTTTCCCTGTATATTGCTCTTTATTTCAGTTAGTTTATCCTTTGTTTCTGACTGAATCTTTATGCTGTTGAGGTCCTTACTAAGTTCCTTGAGCATCCTTAATAACCAGTGCTTTGAACTCTGCATCTGATAGATTGCTTGTCTCCATTTTGTTTAGCTCTTTTTCTGAGGTTTTGATCTGTTTTTTTCATTTGGGTTATGTTTCTTTGTCTCTTCATTTTGGCAGCCTCCCTGTGTTTGTTTCTGTGTATTAGGTAGAGCTGCTTTGACTTCATGTCTTGGTAGTGTGGCCTAATGTAGCGGGTATCCTATAGGGTCTAGTGGCACAGCCTCCCCTATCACCCAAGCTAGGTACTGGAGGTGTGTCCTTCATGTGGGATGAATACACCCTCCTCTTGTAGTTGATCTTTTGTTGCTGTTGGCAGATCAATGGGAGAGTTTTACACAGGTCAATCAGCTGCAAGGACTGGCTGTGACAACTTATCATCAACCTCCACTCTCTGTGGCAAATCAGCTATGTAGGGGCAGGGTGGTGGAACTCATACATGGTCTGTAGCTGTCTACTGGGTACACTGGCTTTGGGGTTTCCTTGGTGGTACAGGCCAAGGTCAGCCCCAACCTGTATTTTTCCTGGAGCCACCCTGCCTGAGCTATAAAGCAATCTGAGTTGGCTGCTACTTGTGCTGAGCTTGGAGATTCCCAGGGAAATCCAAGCTGTGAATCAAGGTTGGCTGCTGCTATGCTAGGCCTGCAGGTCACGGAGGCCAGCTATTGCTTGTATGAGAGGAATTAGAAAGTTGTTAAGCATGAGCCAAGAATAGCCATTCATATGGAAAAGCAGCTTGGGTGGGTCCATAAGTTGGATGTGGCAGAGTGTTGGGATATCCACAGAGGGTCAAAGAGTGTGAGCCAGGTTAATGGAATTTCAGATATGGCACCAACTTGCCAGCCATTTTGGGGGAGGGTTTAGCAAAGGGACAATGGCATTTGCTTACCTTGATGCCCAACACTTCGGTTTTTCCCTGTGTACCACTGGTGCCTTTCAAGCTGCTACTCTGGGGCTAGATAGAGCTCAGAGGGAGTAAGTCTGAGTAGGTGAGTCCGTGTGTGTTCTTTAAGAATAACTGCTTGGGGCTTCAGCATTTTCTTCCACCGACTCGATCCCTGCTGGCTTTTGCAGGTAGAAGTTGTGGGGACTTATCTTCCTGGCAGTGTAACTCTGGGTTGGGGGCTGTGGTGTAGGGCTGGGACCCCTTGCTTCCAAGAGAGCCCTCCTAAATTTTAATACATCACATGTGGGTGTGGGACCAGTCCGTTCCATGTCTGTACTCCTAGTAGTCTACATTAATTTGGTTTCTTTAATTCTGTAGTTGTCAGACTCCCATTCTACTTGTTTTACAATGGTTCTAAGTGATTGTTGTTTATATTTTAGTTGTAATTTTGATGTGGTTGTGCAAAGAGGCAAGCCTTGTCTGCCTATGCCACTATCTTGACAGGAACTTGAGAATTGAGAACTATCCTTTTATATGAATGAGATATTAAGACATCACCAGACACCTGGGCTGGTTAGGTCAATTGGTTAGAGCATTGTTCCAATACGCCAAGTTTGTGGGTTTTATTCCCATTCAGGGCACATAAAAGAATCAACAAATAAGTGGAACAACAGATCAATGTTTCTCTCTTTCCCCTTCCTCTCTCTCTAAAATCAATCAATAAAAATGCTTTAAAAGAGCCCTGGCTGGTATGGCTCAGTAAATTGTGTGCCAGCCTGTGAACCAAAGGGTCACCAGTTCAATTCCCATTCAGGGAACATGCCTGGGTTGTGGGCCAGGTCCCTGGGGGGGCGGTGTGTGAGAGGCAACCACACATTGATGTTTCTTTCCCTCTCTTTCTCCCTCCTTTACCATCTTTCTAAAAATAAATAAATAAAATATTTTTAAAAAGACTACAAAACAACATCACCAGATCAACAATCGAGGCAACTCATGATAAGATTATTTTATTAGAAATACTAAAAGGAGTCCATCAGGGTAAAATGAAGACACTAGACATTAACTTGAATCCACATGAATAAAGAAGACTAGTACAGGTAACTATATAGGTAAATATAAAATACAATATAATGTATATCTTGCTTGTAACTTTTTTCTCCTAATTTAAAGAACAGTTACATAAAGCAATACTTATAAGTCTATATTGATGGGTATATAATGTATAAAGATGACATTTATATGACAATAACAACACAAAGGGAGAGCTAGATTATGGATCTCTATAGGAGTAATGTTTTGTACACTTTTGAAATTGAGTTGCCCTTTAGTCAAATTAGATTGTTATAATTTAAGATAGTACCTGTAATACATGGGCCAAACAATAACAAAATAATTGCATAAAACAGAGTAAAAAATGACAAGGACATGCTATTTAACATATAATATTGAACTGATGGAGGAATATAGGAATGAAAATGATGTAGAATATATAGAAAACAGATGGACTTCTGGTCAAGATGGAGGCATAGGTAAACACACTTTGCCTCCTCACACAACTACAGAAAAAATTACAACTAGACCTCAAAACAAATAACACCCAGAACCATCAGAGAATCAAGTTGTATGGAAGTTTGACAACCAAGGATTTAAAAAGGCCACATTTATCCAGATGGGTAGGAGTGGTAGAGACGGGCAGACGGGCATGGAGAGGTGTGGGGATGTGGTGTAATGGGCAGTCCCACTTCCAAGTGTGGTAGATCAAAATCAAAAGGGATACCGCGGGACCAAGGAATCCAAGCCCCAGGCCAGAAATCACAGCCCAGGGTCCAAGACCAGGAAGATAAGTCCCCATAACTTCTAGTTATAAAAACCAGTGGGGGTGGGGGCCATGGAAAAAACTGCTGGATTTTCAGGAGGCTTCACTTAAAGGGCCTGCCCTGACTTAAAACATATGCAGATCAACCCCCTCTTGGATTAATCATCAGGGCAGCAGCTGGATGGGTACCAGTCATATATGGGGAGTAAGTGAAGTGACTGGAAAGAAGGCAAGTGCCAGACAAACATCAAGAAGCCAGGCAGTGGCATTGTTCTCTCTTGAAGCCCTCCCTCAACACAGAGCCACAAAGCTGTGAAGTAGGTAGCCCTGCCCTGGTGATTACGTAAGGCTCTGCAACACAATTTAATGGTGCCTTTTCTACAACAGGCCACACTACTAAGACAGGGAGTCAAAGGAGCTCTACGTAACATACAGAAACAAACACAGGGGGGCTGCCAAATTGAGGAGACAAAGAAATATGGCCCAAATGAAAGACCGAAACAAAATTCCAGAAAAAAAAAAACAAACAAACGAAAACTAAACTAAATGGAGGTAACCAACCTACCAGAGTTCAAAACACTGGTTATCAGAATACTCAAAGAAATCAAAGAGCACGATAACAGCATAAAGAAGACCTAGGAAGAAATGAAAGTTACATTAAGTGAAATAGAACAGTATCAAGGAGCTTCTGGCCAAGATGGAGGTGTAGGTAGACACGCTGTGCCTCCTCACACAACCAAAAGATGGAAAACAACAATTTCAAAACAAAAAAAACAAGCGGAAATGACAGAAAATTGAACTTTATGGAAGTCCAACAACCAAAGAGTTAAAAACACGTTCATCCAGACCGGTAAGCAGGGCGGAGCCGGGCACACAGCCAGACAGCAGTTTGTGAAACCAGGTGTACAATGCTGAAACAGGCCAGGGGGACCGTGCCTGGTGGACCCAGACCCAGTGCAACACAGAACAGTGGAGCGGATGGTCCTGCATTCGTATGCAGATAAACCAGGAGAAAAAGTTGAGGAGCGGAGAAGACTGTGCACTGCAGGGGCCCAGCAAGGTGAAATAAAACCTCAGACCACCAATTGAAAACACCAATGAGGGGTGAAGCGGCAGTGGGAGGAACTCCCAGTCACACAGGGGAGTTTGTTGGAGAGACCCACAAGGTCCTAGAACATACACAAGCCCACCCGTGTGGGAATCAGCAACAGAAGGGCCCAATTTGCTTGTGGATAGTGAGCAGAGCAAGTGCCATTGTGCCCTGTCAGACTTCTTCCCCAGAGACAGCATCAAAATGCAGCAACATGGATTACCCCACCCTGGTGAATACCTAAGTCTCTGCCCCCTTGTACATAACAGTCACATCGAGAAAAAAAAAATGACCCAAATGAAAGAGCAGATCAAAACTCCAGAAAAAATACAACTAAGCCACAAAGAGATAGCCAACCTATCAGCTGCACAGTTCAAAACACTAGTAATCAGGATGCTCACAGAATTGGTAGAATTTGGTGACAAATTAGATGAAAAAATGAAGGATACGCTAAAGGAAATGAGGGAAAATGTGCAGGGAACCAATAGGGATGGGAAGGAAACTGGGACTCAAATCAATGGTGTGGACCACAAGGAAGAAAAAAAACATTCAACCAGAAAAGAATGAAGAAACAAGAACTCAAAAAAAAAAAATAAGGAGAGGCTTAGGAACCTCCAGGACATCTCTAAATGTTCCAACATCCAAATTATAGGGGTGCCAGAAGGAGAAGAGGAATACCAAGGGATTGAAAATTTATTTGAACAAATAATGAAAGAGAACTTCCCCAATCTGGCAAAGGAACTAGACTTCCAGGAATTCCAGGAAGTTCAGACAGTCCCAAAGAAGTTGGACCCAAGGGAGCACACACCAAGGCACATCATAATCATATTACCCAAGATTAAAGAGGAGAGAATCTTAAAAGCAGCAAGAGAAAAGGAAACAGTTACCTACAAAGGAGTTCCCATAAGATTATCAGCTGATTTCTCAAAAGAGACCTTACAGGCAAGGAAGGGCTGGAAAGAAGTTTATCAAGTCATGAAAGGCAAGGACCTACATCCAAGATTACTCTATCCAGCCAAGCTATCACTTAGAATGGAAGGGCAGATAAAGTGCTTCCCACATAAGGTAAAATTAAAGGAGTTCATCATCAACAAGTCCTTATTATATGAAATGTTAAAGGGATTTATATAAGACATGGAGGGTTATCAACAGGGGAGTGGGAGGGGGAGAAAGGGGAAAAGGTACAGAGAATAAGTAGCATAAATGGTAGGTAGAAAACAGACAGGGGGAGTTAAGAATAGTATAGGAAACGTAGAAGCCAAAGAAGTTATGTGTATGACCCATGGATAAGAACTAAAGTGGGGGAAAGTGGAGGGGGGGCAGTATTCAGGGCAGAGGGGAAAAAACGAGGGGTAATGGGACAACTGTAATAGCTTAATCAATAAAAAATTAGAAAAGAGGAGGGGAGTGGAAGCAGATAACCGTAATTGAACAACAATAAAGTAATATAAAAATAAAATAAAATATAAAAAAAGAAAAAAATAAAACTTTGATATAAATAAAAAAATCAGTATCTAAAAAAAGTTACATGAAGTGAAATAAAGAAAAATCTACAAGGAACTCTCAGTGTAGGGGATGAAGCTGAGATTAAAATCAATGACTTGGAACATAAGGAAAAATAAGCATTCAACCAGAACAGCAAGAAGAGAAAAAGAATTAAAAAAACATGAGGATAATATAAGGATCTTTGGGGACATTTACAAACATACCAACATCTGAATCAAAGGGATGTCAGAAGGAGAAGAGGAAGAGCAAGAATTTGAAAACTTATTTGAAAAAGTAGTGAAAGAAAACTTCCCCACTTCTGGCCAAGATGGAGGTGTAGGTGGACGCACTGTTCCTCCTCGCACAACCAAAAGAGGAAAAAAAGCAATTTAGAGGGCAAGGGCAGCCAGATCTGACAGAAAACTGAACTGAGTGGAAGTCCGACAACCAAGGAGTTAAAGAAGACACATTCATCCAGACCAGTAGGCTGTGCAGAGCCAGGTGGAGGGCGCTCGGCGAGACGCGGTTTGTGGAGCAGTGCCAGTGGTGCTCCAGCCACCTGAAGAGGCCCGTGGTGGGCGTACTTGGCCAAAGCATGGCGGGCATACTCTGCGAGACCAGGGTTGAGACTGGCGGACGGGGCGGTCCTTCGTTAGGAAGCAGATAGACCAGGAGGAAAAGCTGGGGGGTGGAACAGACTGCTTGGCCAACCAATGCAGGGAAATAAAGCCTCAAACCACTGATTGAAAACACCAGTGGGGGTTGAGGCAGCAGCAGGGGGAACTTCCAGCCTCACAGGAGAGTTCGCTGGGAAGGCCCATGGGGACTCGGAACTGTGCAGGCCCGTCCACTGACCCCGGAGCCAGCAAGGAGGGGATCAACTTGCTTGTGGGCAGCTGGGGAGGTGCGGAAAGCAGAGCAAGCATCACTGTTCTCTCAGACCCCACCCCCACAAACAGCGTCACAACGCAGCAACGTGGGTTACCCCGCCCCACAGAGCGCTTCAAAACACAACAACGTGGGTGACCCCGTCTCCACAGACAGTGTCACAACAGAGTGACGTGGGTTTCCCCGCCCGGGTGAACACCTAAAGCTCCGCCCCTTAAAGTAACAGGCGCACCGAGGGGGGAAAAAAGGCCCAAAAGAGAGAGAAAAAAATGGCGGCAAGATGGGGGGAGCAGATTCCACTTCCTCATCCCAACAAGTGAAAAACCTAGCTGATTTTCTGAGGAACAGAGCGAACACCCAACAGTATTCCAGCATATATGAAGATTGGTGACCAAAATTACAGGGGAAATTGAATGATCAGATGCCTGATGCAGACAGGAGGACCAGGGGAGCAGGCACGGCCAGACACTTTTAAAGCCAGCCAGCAGAAGTTTGTTTTTTTTGTTTGTTTGTTTGTTTGTTTTCCCTGACCTCCTTCCTATCTGTCCTTCTTTATTTTTTTAATTCCTTCTTCCCTCCTTTCATTTAGTATTCCTAGTCTTCTCTTTTTATTTCTTATTTTATTATTTTTTTTTATTTTTTACTTTATTTTTTTTTCTTCTTCTTCCTTCCCCTTTCTTCTTTATCCACACGTGAGACATTAAAACCTGGAGTTGAAAAGAGAACAGAGCTAGACCCAGACAAGGGACAGCCCTAAAAACAGAGAGAGTGACAAAAAAATAATTTCACTACTCCAGAGAACTTAACAGATCAATTTAAGAAACAGAGGCTAGCAAGAAGAGTCTCACAAACAATGGGAAGACAAAGAAACAATCCACAAATGAAAGGAAAGGAGGAAGCCCCCGAAAGAATGATAAACGAAACAGAGGCAAGCAAACTATCAGATATTTAGTTCAAAGCATTGGTTATCAGGAAGTTCAAGAAGCTTGATGAGCTCCCAGAGGATTTCCAGAAACTACAAGGAAACTATAAAGAACTCACTGCAAACTATGTCAACATGAAAAAGGAAATAGAAACTATCCACAAGGGCCAAGAGGAAATGAAGAATACAATATCTGAACAGAAGAATACAATAGAAGGAATCAAAAGCAGGCTCGATGAAGCAGAGGATTGGATCAGCAAGCTGGAAGACAAGGTAGAAAAAAACACCCAAAAAGAGCAGGAACAGGAAAAGAGACTCAGAAAGAATGAAGAGATATTAAGGGAAATGCAGGACAACATAAAACGTAATAATATTTGTATACTAGGGATACCAGAAGGAGAAGAAGAAGAGCAAGTGACAGAAAATGTGTTTGAAAAAGCAATGATAGAAAACTTCCTTAATCTGATGAGAGAAAAAGTCACACAAATCCATGAAACACAGGGAGTCCCAATCAAAAGGAACCCTATCAGGCCCACTTCAAGATACATCATCATTAAAATGGCAAAATTCCAAGACAAAGAGAGAATCTTAAAGGCAGCTAGACAGAGACAGGAAGTAACAGACAAGGGAGCCCTGATAAAGTTAGCAGCTCCCTTCTCAATGGAAACACTCCAAGCCAGAAGAGAATGGCAAGAAATATTCCAAGTAATGAGAACCAGAGGCCTGCAACCAAGGCTACTGTACCCAGCATGGCTCTCAATTAAGATAGATGACCAAATAAGGAGCTTCCCAGACAAAAGAAGTCTAAAAGAATACACCTCCACCAAACCAGCACTGAAAGAGATGCTAAAGGAACTGCTTTAAGGAAGGGAAGTAAAGAGAGAGAGAAAGGAACACAGATACAAAAAAAAAAATGGCGTGAATAAGTACGTATCAATAATAAACTTAAACATAAATGGATTAAATGCTCCATTCAAAAGACGTAGAATAGCGGAATGGATAACAAACCATGATCCAACACATTTGCTGCCTACAAGAGACCCACCTCAGGACAAAAGACTTACACAGACTGAAAGTGAAGGGCTGGAAACAAGTTTTACAGGAAAATGGACAGGAAAAAAAAAAGCTGGGGTAGCAAAATTCATATCAGATGAAATAGACTTCAAAAAAGGGCCATAAAAAGAGACCCAGAAGGACACTTCATAATACTTAAGGGAAGACTCCAGGAAGAAGACATAAACATTGTAAATATATATGCACCCAACACAGGAGCACCCAAATACATAAAGAAAATCTTGCAGTACTTCAAGAAAGATCTTGATAGCAACACAATTATAGTAGGGGATTTCAACAACCCACGGTCAAAAATGGACAGATCTTCCAAACAAAATATCAACAAAGATATTGTGGCATTGAACAATACTCTAAAGGAAATGGACTTAACTGATATATATAGAGCCTTTCACCCCAAAGAAGCTAAATACACATTCTTTTCAAATGCACATGGGACATTTTCAAAGATATACCATATGATAGGACACAAAACAAGCCTCAACAAATTCAAGAAAATTGAAATCATATCAAGTATTTTCTCTTACCACATGGGACTGAAACTAGAAACCAACCCAAAGGAAAAAAACCCCAAACACTCAAAATCATGGAGATTTAATAGCATGGTATTAAACAATGAATGGGTCAAGGATGAGATTAGGGAAGAAATCAAAAGGTTCCTTGAAATAAATTAGAATGAACTGACAACAACCCAAAACTTGTGGGACACAGCGAAGGCAGCCCTGAGAGGGAAGTTCATAGCAATACAGGCCTACCTAAAAAAATAGAAACACTTCAAACAAACAATATAACCCTATGCCTACAAGAACTCGAGAAACAACAACAAAGACTACCCAAAGCAAGTAGAAGGAAGGAAATAACCAAGATCAGATCAGAGTTAAACAACTTAGAGACTAAAAGCACAATTCTAAGTATCAATGAATCCAGGAGCTGGCTCTTCAAAAAGACATACAAAATCGACAAGCTTTTAAGCAGGCTCATCAAGAAAAAAAGAGAGAGGACCCAAATAAACTCAATCAGAAATGAAAGAGGAGATATTACAACTGACGCCACAGAAATACAAAGGATTGTAAGACACTATGAAGAACTGTATGCCAAGAAATATGAAAACCTAGATGAAATGGATGAATTTCTAGAAAAATATAATCTTCCAAAACTCAGGAAAGAAGCAGTGGAAAGCCTTCACTGACCAATAACAGCGGACGAAATTGAAGCAGTAATCAAAAAACTCCCGGCACACAAAAGCCCTGGACCAGATGCTTTCACAGGAGAATTCTACAAAGCATTTAAGGAAGAGCTAACTGCTACCCTTCATAGACTATTCCAAAAAATCCAAAAGGATGGAAGACTCCAAAACTCTTTTTATGAAGCCAGCATCATCCTAATCCTAAAACCAGAAAAAGACATAACAAAGAAAGAAAACTTGAGGCCAAAATCGCTGATGAACACTGACGCTAAAATCCTCAACAAAACTTTGGCAAACTGCATCCAGAAATACATGAAAAAGATCATACACCGTGACCAATTGTGATTCATCCCAGGGATGCAAGGATGGTACAATATTGACAAAACAATAAACGTAATACATCACATAAACAAGAGCAAAAACAAAAACCACATGATCATATCAATAGATGCAGAAAAAGTATTCGATAAGGTACAGCATCCATTTATGATAAAGACACTTAGCAAAGTGGGAATAGAGAGAGCATTCCTCAACATAATAAAGGCCATATGTGAGAAACCTACAGCCAACATTATACTTAATGGACAAAAACTAAAATCTTTCCCACTAAGATCAGGAACAAGACAAGGTTGCCCACTATCACACTTCTATTCAACATAGTACTGGAAGTTTTAGCTACAGCAATCAGACAAGAAAAGGAAATAAAAGGCTTCCAAATTGGAAACGTGGAATCAAAACTGTCGTCGTTTGCGGATGACAAGATAGTGTACATAGAAAATCCTATAGACTCCGCCAAAAAACTATCGATCTAATAATTGAATTCGGCAAAACAGCTGGTTAGAAAGTCAACATCCAGAAATCAAAGGCATTTTTGTGTACCAACAGTGAAACAGCAGAAACAGAAATCAGGGGAAAAAATCCCATTCGATATAGTAACAGAAAAAATAAAATACCTGGGAATAAACCTAACCAAGGAGGTAAAAGACCTGTACTCAGAAAACTACATAACACTGAAGAAAGAAATCATGGAAGACACAAACAAATGGAAAGATATACCATACTCATGGATTGGAAGAATCAACATCATCAAAATATCCATACTCCCCAAAGCAATCTATAGATTCAATGGAATCCTTATCAAAGTACCAATGGCATATTTCACAGATAATAGAACAAACACTTCAAAAATTTATATGGAACCATAAACTACCCCAAATATCAGCTGCAATTTTGAGAAAGAAGAGCAAAGCAGGAGGGATCACAATTCCTGATATCAAACTGTATTACAAGGACACTGTAATCAAAACAGCATGGTACTGGCATAAAAACAGACAGATACACCAAATGGAACAGAATAGAGATCCCAGAGATAAGCCCAAGTATCTACAGGCAATTAATCTTTGACAAAGGGGGCAGAAGCATAAAATGGAATAAAAATAGCCACTTCAACAAATGGTGTTGGGAAATCTGGATGGCTACATGCAAAAAAATGAAACTAGAGCACCAACTTACACCATACACAAAAATAAATTCAAGGTGGATAAAAGACTTAAATGTAAGTCGTGACACCATAAAAGTTCTAGAGGAAAACATCGGTAGGAAAATCTCAGATATTCCACGCAGCAACATCTTCAATGCTATGTCCCCTAGAGCAAGGGACATAAAGAAAAGAATAAACAAATGGGACCTTATCAAAATAAAGACCTTCTGTGGGGCTAAAGAAAACAGTATTAAAATAAAAATGATCCAACCGTATGGGAAAACATATTTGCCAATGATACCTCAGACAAGGGTCTGATCTCCAAAATATATAAAGAACTGATACGACTCCACTGCAGGAAGACAAAAAAACAATTAAAAAATGGGCAAAAGACATGAACAGACGCTTCTCGAAAGAGGACATACAGATGGCCCAGAGACATATGAAAATATGCTCAACATCATTAGCCATCAGAGAGATGCAAATTAAAACCACGATGAGATACCACCTCACTCCAGTCAGAATGGCCATCATCAACAAAGCAACAGATTACTGTTTGAAGGGATGTGGAGAAAAGGGAACCCTACTGCACTGTTGATGGGAATGCAGACTGGTTCAGCCACTGTAGAAAACAGTATGGAACTTCCTCAGGAAAGTGAAAATGGAACTGCCTTTCGACCCAGCAATTCCACTACTGGGATTATACCGTAAGAACCCTTACAAACCAATTCAAAGAACCTAGGCACTCCAATGTTGATAGCAGCAGAATTCTACAATAGCCAAGTGCTGGAAACAACCTAAGTGCCCATCTACAAATGAGTGGATCAAGAAACTATGGTACATTTACACAATGGAATTTTATGCAGCAGAGAGGAAGAAGGAGCTTATACCCTTTGCAACAGCATGGATGGAACTGGAGAACATTATGCTAAGTGAAATAAGCCAGGCGGTGAGGGACAAATACCATATGATCTCACCTTTAACCGGAACATAATCAACAAAAGGAAAAAGCTAGCAAAACTTAACCAGAGACATTGAAATTAAGAACAATCTAACAATAGCCAGGGGGGAGGTGGGAGGGGATAATGGGGAGAAGGGTTTTCAGGAACTACTATAGAGGACACATGGACAGAACCAAGGGTTGGGAGGGAGGCAGGGAAGGGAGGTGGGATTGGAGGGGGAGGGTAAGGGAGAGTATGCAGACAACTGTAACTGAACAACAATAATAAAAAAAAAACTTCCCCAATTTGGTGAAGAAAATAGACATATAAGTCCAGGAAGCACAGAGAGTCCCACACAAGCTGGACCCAAAAAAGACCACACCAAGATCCATCATAATTAAAATGCCAAAGGTTAAAGATAAGGAGAGAATCTTAAAAGCAGCAAGAGAAAAGCAGATGGTTACCTATGAAGGAGTTCCCATAAGACTGTTACCTGATTTCTCAAAAGTAACCTTGCAGGCTAGAAAGAACTTGTCGCGAATTCTGGCCCGCAGAATTCATTTTGCCATGGCTGCATGTAAATAATTTTACACATAATATACTGGACTAGAAATTCTGGGACCACGCATCCCCTCCATTATCATCCTGGAGAGGCTTTGAGCTGCGTGTTGACTGGCTTTTTATTGCTGTTCTTCGGGACATTACCTCAGAATGATATTCATTAACCATGTGTAGATTGTAGATTAGCTTTAGGTGGTAGACAGCCCGGAAGGTACATCAAAAGGGTTATGCAAAGACAAGAGGTATGGCTGAACTTTGAAAGGATTAACATCAGTCTAAGGAAGCTAATTAAGCATTAGCATTTGTTGTTTTGATCCAGGGAGAGAGAGATTTTTAGCAAGAGCAAGGTTTTATTTTAAATTTAAGGAACATGCCAGCCTCATTTCCCCACAGGAAATTCCACTACCACACACGTGGGTCCTGCATGCTGACTTTATGTTTCACGAGAGACCGTGCTCTTATTAGATGTGAAAACATAAGAGCTACAATTCCCAAGATGGCTATATTAATTTCTTTTAGAACAGGAAAGAATTATTCAAAATGATGAAAAGCAGGGACCTACAACCTAGATTACTCTATCCAGTAAAGTTATCATTTAGAATGGAAGCAGATAAAGTGCTTCCCAGACAATGTAAAGCTAAAGGAGATCATCACTAAGCCATTATTCCATGAATTGTTAAAGGGACTTATTTAAGAAAAAGAAGATCAAGTCTCTGAGAATTAAAATGACAACAAGTGCACAAATATCAGCAATTGAATCTAAAAAACAAACTACACAAACAATCAGATCAGGAACAGAATCATAGATATGGAGATCACATGGAAGGTTATCAGTGGGAAGGAGGAGGGGAGAGGATAGGGGAAAGGGTACAGGGAATAAGAAGCATTACTGGTAGGTACAAAATAGACAGGGGGGGTGGTTAAGAATAGTATAGGAAATGGAGAAGCCAAAGAACTTATATGCATGACCCATGGACATGATTTAAGGGAGGGGATTGCTAGAGGGAATGGGGGTACCAGTTGAAGGGCTGTAAGAGGAAAAAATTGGGACAACTCTAATAAGATAATCAATAAAATATATTTAAAAAGAATATATAGAAAAAACAACATGGTTGTCAGAAAACAACATGGTTTTCAGAAATCCTACATTATCAGTAATTACATTAAATGTAAATGGATTAAACAATAAAATGAAAAGGAACAGATTAGCAGAATGGCTATAAATTTATGGTCCATCTATATGCTGTCCAAAATAGACACACTTCAGATTCAAATACATAAACAGGCTGAGTAAAGGGAATGAAAACATGTCATAAAAACATTTAGTAACAAAAAGAGATAGAATGGCTATACTAATATAAAAAATATTGGTTGACTTTTAAGATAAAATTGTTACAATAGACACAGAAAGACACTTTATCAGAATAAAAGGGTGAATATGTAAAAAGATATAATGAAATATATTTTTGCATGTATAAATAACACATCCTTAAATAATCAATGGGTAAGTGAAGAAATAATGTGAATTAGAAAATACTTCACAAATGAATGAAAACAAAACCACGTCATATTGAAACATATAGGGCTATTTACGGAAGATGCTGTTGCAGGTGCAGCAGAACTCCATCCTGCCCATCCTGCTCCTGACCACCACTATTCAAACTCACCACTGTTCACTTTTGCCAAGGAACAAGTTGGTCAGAAACCTGTGCCACAGTCACGAATTTAAAAAATACTGGAAAGACACTTGTGGAACCAGGGGTGGTGATGCACTTAATTAGAATTACTGAAAGCAGCTGCTTGTAAGGCTGTTGTAGAAGATGTGTACAGACTTGCTCAGAGGAGCAAAGGAAAAGAATCTCAAAGTGAAAGAACCAGTTGGGATGCCTACAAAGATTCTGAGAATCACTATAAGAAAAACTCCCTGTAGGGAGGGTTCTAAGGCTTGGGATTGGCTTCAGATGAGGATCCACAAGATTCATTCACTTCCACAGACCTTCTGAGACTGTTAAGCAGATTATTTCTATTAGTATTGAGCCAGGAGTCAAGTTTGAGGTCACCACTGCAGAAGCTTAAATCAACCTTTTAAAGAAATGACTCACTTATTTAAAAAAAAGAAACAAACTTTTAGGGTATGGCTAAATGAGTGTTTAGAGAGAAATTTATACTTGTAAATCTCTACATTTTTTTCCTTTTTAAAAAATATATTTTATTGATTATGATATTACAGTTGTCCCATTTTTATCCCCTTTCTTTGCCTCCACCCTGCAACCCCCTCCCACCAGTAATACTACCTCTTTGTTAATGTCCATAGGCTGTACATATAACTACAACATATGTTCTGCATATAATATATAACAAAGAACATATAAGTTCCTTGGCTTCTACATTTCCTATACTGTACTTAATCTCCCCCTACTTTTTTCTTTATACTTGAATATTTATTTTTTTTTAACTTTAATTACTTTATGGTTGTTCAATTACAATTGCCTGTATTTCTCCCCTCCCCTCCCCCTCACACCATCCAAACGCACATCACTCCCTTGCTTCCACCCTCCCCCTTGGTTTTGTCCATGTGTCCTTTATAGTAGTTCCTGAAAACCCTTCTCCCCACAGTCCCCTCTCCTCTCTCTTCTATCTATTGTTAGATTGTTCTTAATTTCAATATCTCTGGTTATATTTTGCTTGCTCTTTTCTTTCGTTGATTATGTTCCAGATAAAGCTGAGATCATATGGTATTTGTCCCTCACTGCCTGGCTTACTTCACTTAGCATAATGCTCTCCCATTCCATCTGTGTGGTCGCAAATGGTAGGAGCTCCTTCTTTCTCTCTGCTGCATAGAATTCCATTGTGTAAATGTACCATAGTTTCTTTTTCTTTAATTATTTTATTGTTGTTCAATTACAGTTGTCTGCATTTACCCTCCCCCCACCCCACCCCAGGCAAACCCACCTCCCTCCCTTGCTTCCCCCCTCCC
>PVJI01007153.1:0-80509 GCA_004026765.1 Micronycteris hirsuta | reverse complement strand
TATAAGTGAAATCTGACAAGAGTTTGGTTTGATAAATTTAGTGAAAATACTTGAGTCTCTGGCTACACATGTAATGATTAGAATTTGTGTTGTCTGTTCAAACACTGACATTTACAGATGAAAGATATACATAGCACCTATAGAGTTTTTTATTTTTATTTTTTGGATGAATCTTGATCCCTCTCCATCCCGCCCCACCCTGACCCCAAGGGTTTATTTCTATAAAAGGGAATATTTTAAGCCTCAGTTTGAGGGTGTGTTAGGTAATAAATAAAAAACCAATTGCTGCTAGTCACTTATTTCCAGGACCACCTTTAAGCACAATATTTTAAAAAATATGAAATGGTTGTGAATTGCTTTTTTCCACTCTGTCATGCCAATTTATCAAAAAGAAACAAACAAATATCATGCATGTTGTTTTTTTTTTTCAATCCTCTTGTGAAAATGCGTATATACCTGCTATGGGATTTCTCAGCAAAATCCACAGCAGTTGTGCTTGGAACATATCATTTTTTTAAATCTGTCAGAAAAGAAAGGTAACATTCAGTCCTGTCATCAGCACAGCTGGGAAATGAAATCATGGAACTTCTAGCACTGGTTTGACATGAACTCTGTGACCAACAGAGGCATGGTCCTCGTGTGTGGTATGTACACCGGCCTGCGGTAACAGACCCTCCGCCCCTCACGTGAGGAAAGGGAAGAGCCCAGTTTGTGTACCATAGAAATCCATCGTACCCAATATATTATTTTTTTGATCTCATTGATCATTCTAGCAAGGTACAGACTCTCTTACGAGATTGAAGTGTTTCTTACTGTCTTTCAAATTATAATCAGAGCGAAGCTAGATCATTGCAACAATAGAAAACATCTCTTTACTGGTGAAAGGCTTTGCTTCAGGACCACCATGTCAACTGCTATTTTTAGGTTCAAACAGAAAACATGTAAAAAGAGCACTACTGTCATCTAAGCGGTAAGTCCTAATGCCACTGGAGTTACTGGAGCAGCATCGATCAAAGGCATCATGGTGACCCCGAGCACTAATCTTCTCTCTTTCCCTCAGGTTTGCTGGCAGCTGTGTCTCAGAAAAAGCTGTCTTCAGCAAGGCAGAAGCAGGTAAGAGAAATACATTAGAAGTCTATGTCCCATCCTGAGTTGTCATCAGGTGGTGGTTCGTCATTGTCCTCAGGGAAACTGTCAAAATTGCTTGTGTCTGTGGGTGATGCAACCTAGAAATGAGAGAATGAATAGTAAAAAGGTGTCTGATTCTTTAGTAAAATCACATGATAGATTTTAAAATATCATTCTTTATTCATTCCTTAATTGAATGACGGTTTTTTGAGTGTCTGCTGGGTAGCAGGTTTCGTGCTTCGTTGTATTGGGGGTAACAGGGGTGACTAAAAATAAATATGGTTTTTGCCTCATGGAGTTTATACTCTAGTGAGGAATAAATTGTGTGATTATGATTATCTATAGATTTTTGTGACTATTTGTTTTACATTTTGGTTAGTGCTATAAAAAATGGTGCCATGAGAAAATGTCATCATGGAAAGCGTCTTTGAAAAAGTATTATTGTAAACCTAAGAATCAATGAGTTCAATATAGAGGGAATAGCACATGCAAAAGTCCTGAGGTGAGAAAGAGAGCTCCATGCCAGGAAGTAAGCAGAAGAGGCCAACGCTTCTACCACATAAGGGAGAAGGGGAGTAGAATGAGAAATAGGAGAAACGGGCAGGAGTCAGTTTATGGAGAGCCTTGTAGGCCATCTTAAGGATTTTGCATATTTATTCCAACTATAATAATAAGCCATTGTTGGGAACTGTGCGGCCTGGTTTCAGAAGCTGTAAACCCCCCTTATGGCTAAGGCTGAGTAAAAAGACCTTGGGACCATAAGCCACTAAGGAGACAAAGCCTATCCTCCTGGCAGGGGCACAGCCTCTGCCCCCTTTTCCTTTACCCTGCTTGGACCCGGGTGGATGACTGGTTAGCTAATGATGGGTAAGATTCCTCAAGGGAGGGATGACCTAAGACAGGCATGGTCATGATGGGGTCATTGGGGAAGGACTTAGGGGACTATAGAAAAGGGGTGATGGACCCTCACCCCTCAGCTTTTCAAGGGCCTGAATCCTCATTCTATCTGTAAAAAGTCTTCTAATCTCTTGGCTGCCTTAATTCCCCCTGCCTGACTTAAGCCTGAAACATTGCCAGAGGTGGGTGTGACCCTGTGCTGGAATGGGCGGTTCCCTGGGGGCCATCAGGCCTAAGAAAGAATGCATAAAATCCTGTGAAATCTACTCTGCTAAGAATGCCCTCAATTTAAATAAGAGTCTAAGCATAAAATGAGTCTGTTTCCAAAGTTTTATGGCCCTTTGGCTCTCTGACCCTAACTCAGAATAAGCCCTCAGACTTCTTTGAATGTTATCTATTGTTTGATCACTACTGCCTGACAATGTCCGATGAGCTGTACATATACTCTCTGTATTCCTATGCAAACTAAATCCAATAAAAGCCCACCAAGGAACAGGCTCAAGGCCCTTCTCCTTTGAGAGACAGGCAACCTTTCCTGTCAAAGCAGATCATGTTCTGGTAGACTTATTCTCATTCCTGATGGATGCGGGAGGCTGTGCTAGACAAAGCTCCCCCACAAGCCATTTCTAAACTCAAGCAAAAATTTACTGGGCAAAGTTGAATCTTTAGATCACCTGTTAAAGCAGTGAGGAACACACTTTAGTTTCCCTCCTAGTCTAATATTTAAAACCATTTACGGATATATAGCTCCCCTTTTAATGTTAGTGTTGCATAAAAGGAGGCTCCTGATACATTTAGACTAGGATAATTTAGGTAGGCTTAATATTTATTTCTCCAAGTTTCTCCTTCAACTCTTCTAAAAACAAAGCTTCATGAATGCAATTATCATCTGTAATGGTAATGGCTTTTCTGTTTGGTTTGTGCTTGTGACTAAACATAAACATTAGCACAGAAATAACTCTTAGAAGTAGGGAAATGTTTCTGCATACAGAACAGTCTAGAATTAGTCCCAGAAAGACACAGATAAACGACAGGCTAGGACCACACAGCAGGCCTCTCCCCTTAGTTGCAATGCAGCACATTTTGTTAGACATGTGCAGTATTGAATAAAAATAAAAATGCAATCACAAAAATGGAAGCTTAGTTGTGTAGATACACAGGGGACTTAGGACATGTCAAACTGTAAACTGCTTGTGGTTATGGATGACGTTGTTCTTTGCTTCTTGTGTTTTTCAGTTTCCTATTATATGCACTTGTTAACTTTTAAAAAATAAATATTACTTAAAAAACCAAAAAAAAAAATGCAATCAGTTGAAATAGATTTCAAGTTAATATAGTATAAACACTTAGTTTCCTTAGTGGACTAGCTATTTAGCAAAATTTCAGATGTGTTAAGAAAAGAGAAGGGTTTTTGTGTGTGTTTGTTTGCTTTAGAGCCTAATGAAAGAATAAAAGAACACAGTTGTGCCTGGGATTGCCTCAAAGTAATATGGGGGCAGTATTTCATCTTTTTTTTTATGGCTGAGTACTATTCCATTGTATATATGTAAACATCTTTTTTATCTAATCATCCGTCAAGGGACACATAAGTTGTTTCATGTCTTGGCTATTGTGAGGAACGCTGCAATAAACAGAGCAACATATATACCTTTATGAATAAGTGTTTTCAAAGTGTGTGGGCTAGACACACAGAAGTGGTATTGCTGGGTCATACAGTTGCTCTATTCTTAATTTGGGGGGGAGCCTCCATGCTGTTTTCCATAGAGGCTACACTAATTTACATTCCCACTGGCAGTGTGTTGGGTTCCCTTCTCTCCACATCCTCTCCAACACTTGCGACTTCTAGTCTTGCTGATGACAGCCATAACAGCCACTGTAACAGGTGTGAGGCGGTGTCTTATTGTGGTTTCCATTTGCATTGCCCTTTTAGCTAGTGAAGTTGAGCCTCTTTTGATAGATCTATTGTCCATCTGCATGTCTGTCTTCTCGGGAAGAGTGTCTGTTCAGGTCCTCTGCCTATTTTTTATGGTTGGGGCTTTTTTGTTATTGTTGTTGAGTGGTATGAGTTCTTTATATGTTTTGGAAATTAGACTCTTATCAGAGTATCATTTGCAAATATCTTCTCCCATTTGGTAGGCTGTCTTTTCACTTTGTTGATGGTTTCTTTTGCTGTGCAGAAGATTTTAGTTTGATTAAGCTGCATTCATTTATGTTTTGCTTTTACTTTTCTTTCTTTTGGGGTCAAGTTTGCAAAAAACCCCTTTTAGACTGGGGTCCATAGTTTAGTACCTGTATTTTCTTCTATGTATTTTGTTGTTTTAGGTCTTATAGTCAAGTCTTTAATCCATTTTGAGTTAATTTTTTTGTATGGTGTCAGATAGCCCTAGTTTGATACTTTTGCATGTGGCTTTCTAACTTCCCCACCACCATCTATTGAAGAGGCTTTCCTTTCTCCATTGTATGTTTTGGACACGTTATTGAAAATTAGTTGCCCATATATGGGTTTATTTCTGAGCTCTCAGTTCTTTTCCATTTTTCTATGTGTCTATTTTTCTGCCAATAACATATTATTTTGAATATCGTGGCTTTGTTGTATGGTTTGAAGATGGGGGGATGCGGTAACAATAGGGGGGAACTATGTAGGGGCATAAATGAAACAATGTCAGCCAGGAATCCATGGCTGTTGCAAATGATTGCTGGTGCTGACCAAACCCAACCAGAAAGTAGAAGAATGCTTTGAAATGGCTCTTAGGGTTTGGCCCTTGGGGACAGAGCAAGAGAGAGAGTAAACTGGAACCATAAACATAAAACAGCACACACATGCATACGGTACCTTATATAGAGAACACACATGTGAAGAAATTTAAAACATACATTTTTCTGATAATAATTCTTGAATATGACTAATTAATTAAACTTGTTAATGTATTCTTATTCTTGGGTAATGATGTAGAAAGTTAATATATTATGAAAAAGAAACCTGGTTGATGGAGATTCATTATACTCTTTTAACACTCACCATATCAAAAGTCAACTTTCACTCACAAATAAAAGAAACAAATTAGAATGAATAGTTAAAAAAGGCAACAGTAAAATACATACGCTATAACCATCCCCTGGCTTATCTGTTTTTAAGCTTGGATTTGAGATGTAATTATTTTAATGTGGCAACTTCTATTGTTTATCTGATCTTAGAATAAACTTTAAAAATAACTGACATAAACACTTTTGTGTGTATCAGAAATAGACAAACTGGAAAGTCTACTTACACTTGGTATTATAGGAGGTGTCAAGGTGCCTTTTCTTAAGCCTTCCCAGTTAAAGCCCTCAAACCATCTAAGAAAAAAAAAAAAGTAGAGTTAAACGCATTTTGCCTCAGCTAACACCTTCTCAGTGAAACACACATGATGTCCATGTCTGATGGAAAACAGGCAAGCATCTTCAATTTGAGAAAAATATTTTCTATTTAATTACAGATTTTTAAAAATTAGATTATTCTGTGGAATGCATCATTTAAAATATCGAACTGTCAATCTTTAAATACCAATTAGAAATCAACTCCTTTTTATTCTAGTAATTTGTCATAAAATCTTCATGACCTTGTTCCTACACTGTCATTGTAACTTAAAATATGTCATAACACACTTGGCCCTGTGTCTTCCAGAATGTTTTATTTTAAAGGAGGTAGGATCAGGCATGAAAAGTCAGGACAGAAAAATTATCTTCCTATCTTTGCCACTGATTCAGTAGGAAGGCTCAGTTAACTAACCTTTCACATCACTGTATTGATTTCTATGTGTCTCATTTTCCTCCCTTTTTTCTTAAGGCACTGAATGTAATTTATGTGCAGCTTTTCTGTGAAAATTTTGACCAAATAACACAAAGGGGGTTTTCTGTTCATTTGTTTTTTGATGTGTTTTTGTCTTTGAAAGAGTTCACCATTAGCAAATGCTTACGCCAAAATCTTAGCAGTCTTTTTAGATACTCATACACATTTTGGTAAGTAAGTTCCTCTGGGATGGATGTGAATTTCCTGTGAGTGTCACGGAAACAGATGAATAGAGAAAAACAGGTTTGGTCTGAGGTTCGCTCTAGAACATCCATCAACATGCATAACGTCTGATATTTAAGATACTCCTTTTTTTAGAGACTATATTTTTTTTCTTGGTCACGCTATCTAAATAGATAATGATTGGAGAAATACAGGGTCTGGCAGAAGTAATGCCTGCTTGAGTGTGGTTGGTAGGGTAATGATATGGATGTAATAATTTACAATTTTAATTTGAACATTTCACCTAAAATGTCCTGAAGTGTGCCTGAGTGTGATATTGTTATGTTACAGAATTACATGCTTATGATTTCGTAGTAAAATATTTTGTAATATAAAAGGGGCATTATTTGTGCTGGACCCCATATATTTTGGCTTTAGTCTAGGAAATGAGGCACGATATGATGGAGGACTTTTGTTTTTAATAGTCTGGTAAGGAATAGAATACCAGAATTAAGATATACATTTCTTGTGGCTAAGTCTATCAGTTATATAACAAACTAACTTTAAAAAACATCAGCCTAGGGAAATGGTTTCAGGTCCTCAGAACTCTCAAACTTAAAATTATAAGGAAAGGATACTTACTTGTGCTTTTGAATGTCTTTCACTCCATTTTTCAAATTCCCTAATCTTTCTGATGGATTGTCCCTAAAAATGAAATAATATTTGATAAAAACCTAATTTTTAATATTATGCACTTTTCAAAAACAATGTGGTTGAAATGCTTACCTGCATAGTTTCTTAATTAAATTAGCAGCATTTTTGGCAATCTTCTTTGGAAATTCTATCATGTCAATCCCTCTCAATATGATGTTATAAGTTTTCATAGGATCTGGACCTGAGAAAGGTGGGCTGCAAGGAGACACATGAAAAGAGATATTACTTTTCTTTTCTAAATTTCTTTTCTAAATTTTAATTGTTATACCTCCATAAATGACATCAATTCTTATTTCTGGGCTTATATTGGGAAGATAATGGAATAAAACAATTAATAGCAAAACAGTGTGGAAACCTTTCTTAATAAACCACTTCGCGAAACCACAAGCGGGTCAGGTTTGTCTGCTTCCCTCTCGTTCCTTTTTAGTGCAGGTGACTTACCCGTTTTGCCATCCTTAGTCATGCAAGGTGCCCCTTGCTCTGTCTGGCCCTTTCTCATTCTTGTCATCTCACTGAGTTCATTTTGGGTGAAATCTAAAATTTTTAGGGTGGGCTACAAGCACATCGATGACAGGAGTCCACTTTACGGCATCACCCCCCTCACTCGGGGGGATTTAGGCATGCCAGCCTCTGTTTCTCTGAAGAACCAGGCCATTTTCTCACTTGGGGTGCTGTTTACTTTGCCCTGAATTTCTTGCCAAATTGATCTGGCCAATGTCTAACTTACCAGGTCTTAGCTTAAGTGTTATGTTGCTTCCTCAAAAAGGCCTACTCTGATCAACCTAATATAACCAATCACATAACCTTAATCAACCAACATAACATAATAATCTAATGATCAAATTTTATCTAAATTAGAGTCCCCTGTCATACCTTTTTTTCCTTTTCTCCTTTTTCTCTTACAGCACCCCTTATGCTACTTTATTACACTTTGTGGTCACTTCTTCCTTTATGTGATTATCTGTCTTCCCTTCCAAACTAAATTGTGTTCTCCTCTGTATTCCTGGAGTCTAGCAGAATGCCTAGCACACAGTAAGTGATCAGTAAATATCTGTTGAATGAACGCTTCTGTGGAAGTATGCTCCTCCTATTCTTTTCTCCCTGTTCTTCAGAGCTCAGTAGCTAACCTAACACAAGGAATCCTCTTTGTTAGGAGGGATGTGATACCCAAGTGCTCATGAGCCAGATCTATTGCCTTTTTTTTTTTTAACCTATCCATCCTTTGAATGTGGCTTTGTGCCAGGACTAGGGAATACAGAGATGACTGAAGTCTGTTCAGACAGGAAAATAACATGATATACCTTGAAAAATTATTTCTTTGGGAATTAATTGTTCTCCTAATATAGGCTCATATGTCTTTGGAAAAACATTATGGACTATTATTTTTTGTCAATCATGCTTATTAATAACAGTGCAAAATATTTCCTTCTATTGACCAGCCACAATAATTTGCTTAAGGCAGGGCATAAGTAGGAGATTTGCTTGTGCAGAAGACTGCAATGATTGTGTGCCTAGGGTTTCTGTCTCAACTTTCTGTGATAGGTACTTTCTATTTACTGTAGTGCATCATTAGCTAATAATTTAACCTGCCAATTTTATCACTTTTAAAAATACATAAACATGAAATTCTATTTCATATTCTCTTAGAACATAAGGATTTCCTCTTTTTGTGATGTTATGATTAAATATTCCCTTTACTCTCAAGTTAACTTGCCAGTTTTAACTTTTACTTTAAATATAAGAACATCTTAGATTTTTGATTGTCATTTAATGTTTTCCTCATATATGTGTACTGTTGCTTTTGTGTACTTATTTATCTTCAAAAGACAATAAAAATCACTTACTGAAGATCACTTTTTGTTTTTCAGAAGTGGTACATATTCAATCTAAGATATTTGTGTAATATATAAAACATAAACTTAGAAAGACGTAAAAACCATCCAACACCCCAAAATGTTAATAGTAATTAATATTTTTAAATATAATTTTATCCATTTCTCTATGTAGATGGAGAGACACAGGATTATACCATACCTGCTTTATAAAATAATTGCTAAATTTCAGATATGTGCCTCTTCACCAACAATATTAACTCCTAAAAGATTTCCCTTAAATTAAGAAAACATTTTTAAAAAAATTTGAATTTGGAGTTTTCTTTTTTATAATCACCTATTGGGTTTGCCAAAAAGTTCATGTTTTTCCCCATAAGAAGGCTCCAGTAGTGCTTAGTTGTCTTTAACTTCACTCAAAACAATTTTGTTAGATTGTATTGTGACAGCTGTCATATCAGTATGTATTTAAAAAATTATCAAAACTGGTGAATTTTTGTGTAACAATTTTAATATTGAAGATGGAAGAAAATATGCAACATTTTCACCATATTATGCTTTATTATTTCAAGAAAGGTAAAAGTGCAACTGAAATGCCAAAAAAAAAAGATTTATACACTGTATAGAGAAGGTGCTGTGACTGATCGAACATATCAAAAGTAGTTTGTGAATTTTAGCACTGGAGAGTTCTTGCTGGACAATGCTCCATGGTGGAGTAGACCAGCTGAAATTGATAGCCATCTAATTGAGACATTAATTGAGAACTATTAGTGTTAATCCATGTGGGAGATTGCTGACATACTCAAAATACTCAAATCAATAAAGTTATTGGTGAAAATGAAAAAGGTGTCTTTTATTTTATAGAAAAAAAAAATATGGCCCTGGCTGGTGTAGCTCAGTGGATTGAGTGCGGGCTGGGAACCAAAGGGTCCCGGTTCGATTCCCAGTCAGGGCACATGCCTGGGTTGCGGGCCAGGTCCCCGTGAGGGCCATGTGAGAGGCAACCATATATTGCTGTTTCTCTCCCTCTCTTTCTCCCTCCCTTCCCCTCTCTCTAAAAATAAATAAATAAAATCTTAAAAAAATGGACATTTTGGCAAACTCAATAATTTAACTATAGAATATTTAAGATTCTTAATTGTAAATGATGATAAATAGGTTTTCCTATAGTCATTCTTATCTTCTCTCCCCATCTTAACTTTTTTTGATTTTAGTATTAAGATTGCCAAACATTATAACATTTTTATTCTGTTCAATACCAAAAATTCAATGATTTAATCTAAGTTCTAATTAATTAGATTACATTCAAGTCTTACGGTCTTACATTCATGTCTTTAATCTATTTTGAGTTCATTGTTATGTATGGTATAAGAGAGTGATCTAGGTTTCCCAAATCATTTATTGAGCAGACTGTCTTTTCTCCATTGTATATTCTTGCCTTTTTTTGTTGCAAATCAATTGACCATAAATGCATGGGCTAATTTCTGGTCTCTATTCTTATCCAATGATCTATGTGGCACTTTTTATGCCATACTGATTTAATTTGTAAAGTTTTGTAATATAGTTTGAAATCAGGATATATGATGCCTCCAGCTTTGTTCTTCTACTTCTGTGAAAAATGTCACCAGAAATTTGATAGGGATAACAAAGAATCTGTAGATTGCTTTGGGTAGTATAGACATATTAACAACATTACTTCTTCTAATCCAATAGTATAAAATATTTTTCCATTTATTTGTCTTATTCAATTCCTTTCATCAATGTCTTATAGTTGTCCATATATAGTTCTTTCACCTTCTTGGTTAAGTTTATTTCTATATATATATTTTTGATGCAATTGTAAATTAGATTAGTTTCTTAATTTATCTTTCTTGTGGTAATTAGTGTATAAAAATGCAACACATTTCTGTATATTGATTTTGTATACTGCAACTTTCCTGAATCTGTTGATTAGTACTAGCAGCTTTTCCTTGGGAATCGTTAGGGTTTTTGTATGTACAGGGTTCAGCAGAAGTGTTGCTTGCTTAAGTGTAGTTTCTAGGGTAATAATATGAGTATAATAATTTATTATTTTAACTTGAACATTTCACCTAAAATGTCATGCGGTGTGCTTGAATATAATATTGTTATGTTAAAGTATTACATGCTTATGATTTTGTAATAAAAGATTTTGTAATAAAAAGGGCTGTTATTTGTGCCAAGCCCTGAATAATAAGTCATATGCAAATAATTTACTACTTTCTTTCCAATTTGAGTTCTATTTATTTATTTGCCTGATCTGTCTTGGGCTGCTCAAAATACTATGTTGAATAAATATAGTAAGGGTTGGCATCTTTATCCTGTTACTGACCATGATGGGAAAACTTTCAGCTTTCATCATTGAGTCTGATACTAACTGTGGGCTTCTCATATATGGCATGTATTATGTTGAAGTACATTGCTGCTATACTCATTTTGTTGACAGTTTTTATCAGGAAAGGATGTTAATTTTTGTTAAATGTTTTTGTCTGCATCTATTGAGATAATCATGTGGTTTTGAATCTTTATTTTGTTAATGTGGTGTATTGCACTGATTGATTTGTGAATGTAGAATCATCCTTGGAGTAAATCCCACTTGATCATGGTGTATGCTCCTTATAATGTATTGTTGAATTTAGTTTGTTAATAGTTTATTGAATTTTTACATCAATTTTCATCAGACGTATTTAACTATAATTTAATATGTCCTGTAATTTAACTTTCTTGGGGCATCTTCATCTGGGTTTGGTATCAGAGAAATGCTGGCATCAAATAATAAGCTTAGAAGTGTTACTTCCTTTTCAATTTTTTAGAAAAGTTTGAGAAAGATTGGCTCAATATTTGGTAGCATTCACCAGTAAAGCTGCCTGGTCCTGAACATTTGTTTCTTGGTAAGTTTTTGATTACTAACTCAATCTTCTTACTAGTAATCAGTCTGTGCAATTTTTTTTATTTCTTCATGATTAAATCTCAATAGGTTGTATGCTTATAGAAATGTATCAATTTTTTCTCGGTTGTTCAATTTGTTCACATATTCTCATAATCTGTTTGTATTTCTGTGGTATCAGTTGTAAGGTTTTCTCTTTCATTTCTGATTACATTTATTTATTTAACTCCTTTTTTTTTGGTGAGTTCAGCTAAGGTTCTTTTCAAAAAAAGAGCTCTTAGTTTCATTGATCTTTTTTCTTTTTAAATCTCTATTTAATCTGTTTCTAATCGGATAATTATTTCCTTCCTTCTATGAACTTTTGGATTTCATTTGTTCTTTTTTTTCAAGTATAAAATAAGGTTGTTTATTTGAGATTATTCTTGTTTCTTGACCTGAGCATTTATCACTATGAACTTCCCTCAAAGAACTGATTTTGTTGCATCTTATACATTGTGGAATGTTGTATTTTCATTTTCTTTTGTCTATACATAATTTTTGATTTCTCTTTTGAGATCCTCAATGACTCATTGGTTGTTCAGTAGCATGTTGTTTAATCTCCACATATTTGTGATTTTTCCTGTTTTCTTTTAGTAATTGATTTCTAGTTTCATAGCATTGTAGTTAGGAAAGATGCCTGAAATAATTTCAATTTTCTGAAATTTATTAAACCCTGTTTTGTGGCCTAACATATGAACTTTTTTGGAGAATGTTGCACATGTGCACATAAGAAGAATGTACATTCTGTTGCTTTTGGGTAAAATGTTCTGTATTATCTCTTGACTTTATTTTGCTAATTTTTTCTTTAGCTGTGCAGAAGCTCTTTATTTTGATGAAGTCCCATTTGGTTACTCTTCTTTTATGTCCCTTGCTCTAGGGGACATATCAGTGAAAATATTGCTGCACGGAATATCTGAGATTTCCCTGCGTCTGTTCTCCTCTAGGACTTTTTATTTTTAACAATTTTTTTTAAGATTTTATTTATTTATTTTAGAGAGAAGAGAAGGGAGGGAAACAGAGAGGGAGAGAAACAGCAATGTATGATTGCCTCTCACATGGCCCTCATGGGGCCCGCAACCCAGGCATGTGCCCTGACGGGGAATTGAACCAGGACCCTCCGGTTCCTAGCCCGCACTCAATCCACTGAGCTACACCAGCCAGGGCTCCTCTAGGACTTTTATGGTGTCACAACTTATATTTAAGTCTTTTATCCACCTTGAGTTTATTTTGGTACATGGTGGGGTTTTGTTGGTGGTGATGTTTGCATGTAGCTGTCTAGATCTCTCAACACCGTTTGTTGAAGAGACTATCTTTACTCCATTTTATGCCTCTGCCTCCTTTGTTGAATATTAATTGACTATAGAAACACGTGTTTATTTCTGGGCCCTCTATTCTCTTCCATTGATCTGTGTGTCTGTTCTTATGCCAGTACCAGGCTGTTTTGATTATAGTGGCCTTGTAATATAGTTTGATATCAGGTATTGTGATCCGTCCTAATTTATTCTTCTTTCTCTTAATTTACATGCCTATTTATATACTGCTTTATTATGGACTTGTAGTATAGTTTGAAATCAGGGCGTGTGATATCTCCAACTTTGTTCTTCTTTTTCAAGGTTGCTTTGGCTATTTGTGGTTCCAATAAATGTTGGGATTATTCTAATAATTATAAGAAGCATGCCATTGGTATTTTGATATGGGTTATATTTAATCTCTAGAATGCTTTGGGTAGTATGTTCATTTTCATGATATTAATCCTTCCAAATCATGAACATGGTATTTCATTCTTTTTGGTACAACTGTAAATGGGATTGTTTGTTATTAGTGCATAGAAATGTGAGAGCTTTCTGTATAGCAATTTTGTACCCTGGTGCTTTATTGTAAAACCTCCCCTCTGGGAGATACTGGCACACTGGAGAGCAGTAGCAAAAGAGTGCAATGAGAGTGCCCACTAGCTTGAGCAAGGCAGAGGGAAAGCATAGAGACGGCACTGGCCAGGAAAGAAAAAAGAGAAAGAATAAAAGGAAAAAAAAGCATAAAATTAAAAATGTCATTCATCAAGTGAAGCACGAAGATTGTACCTGCCAGTCTCTGTCCCTGTAGAGCACCCCAACAGGTTCCCAAGTACGTCCTACATCAAATATTTGCCACTCAGGCCAACATTCCAAGCCAAGCAGATGAGTGTCTCCCACACGATGTCCAGTACCCCCTCCGTTGGCTGCTAGTGCACTGGGCCCTGAGGCAAGTGAGTCCAAGTGCAGGAGTCCTTTTAGAGCCATTTTTCATACCACTGTAGCCTTGTAGGTCTGGTGGGTGTGAGGCGTGTTGGTTTTCAAAGCTATGTGTTTGAGGGGCTCACACCTCAGATGCGGGTCTTAATTTTGGAGGTGCTCGATGTGGGGTTCAAACCCTATGCTCCTCAGTCTGCAGCTCTGACTTTGAGTTCCCTCCTGATCATGAGTTGTCACACCAGGGGTGGGGTTTACGTCCCTCCTGTCCCACCCTCCTCAACGTGGGCCTGCTCCCATTCGCCCAGTGCAGAGAACTCACTTAGCCAGCTTTTCCAGTTTCTTTTTTCTCAGCAAAAGCTGTTCCATATGTAGCTGTAGATTTGGTGTGTTCATGGAAGAGGGATCAGTTCAGGATCCTCTTATATTGCCATCTTCAACCATGTCCTCCTAAGCTCATTTATTTTTTTAATCATAGGTATTGTTTATGATATAAGTATTTATTGTAATAAATTAAGTTCGGCTTTGGCCATACCACACAAATTATGATTTATAGAGATTTATTATTTCTGTTACTATTTTATTGTTCCATAATTTCTATGGCCCTGTGGTTATTTAGAAGAGTGGTTTATATATTTTCAAGTGTTTAGACTTTTTCTATTAAATATTTGTATTAATTTCTAATTTCATTGTGTGGCAGTCACATACTGTGACCTGTGAAATTTCAATTTGAAACAATTAAGAATTCTTCTATTAGGAATTTCATTACAGTTTAGTATGTACTAATTTTTTAAAGTATGGTTTTATATTTTTCCTTATTACTCAATAAATAATGATTGTAGAAAAAGTTTGTGCATAAGGAGAAATAGAAATTACCATGGTTAACATTTTAGTCTAGTTATTAATGGCTAATATTTTAATTCTTAGTTAATAGAGTTTTCTTCCATTCATTATATGAATGGTTTCTATAGACATTTACAGAATGCCAGAAAGGTTATCTCTCTACCCATATATACATATATATATATATATATATATATATATATATATATATATGTTAAATTCAATTTTTTTCCATTGTCAAAATCATTTATATACTTACATGTCTACTTAATTTGTCATATATTTAAAATAATTTACCTTTACTGCCAATGGCAAATATTGAATAAAATTGGGTTAGGTCACATATAATTAATTTGAAATCAACATAGAAGTTCCAAGAGTAATAGTTTAAAATGCCTACAAATAAAATTAAAAGCATAGCCTAACTATTCCTGGCAATGGTAGTAGCAATAGTAGCTGTTAGCATTTATGGAGGGCATCTTATAGTTTAGACACTCTTCTAAATGCTTCATATATTCACTGATTCTTCGCAAAGAACACTGAGTCTAAAGGTCTCATTTTCATTGTAGCTACTAAGTTCTCCTAACTAATTCTTTCATATCCCACTTCATGCGTATCCCTCTCTTTCCTCTCTCCCTTCCTTATTCTGGGCTCTCAGCATCCTAGTTCTAAATTACTAAAATGATGTTCAAACTAGACTTCCCACCCATCTTCCAATTTGTCTTACACATTTCTGCTAGCTGTTTTTCCTTAAATATCATAACATATGTCACTCCTTTATCAGAAAACACTCAACGATTCCCTCTGTGGATGGAGTCTAAACACTCAGGTATAGCAATCACGATCCTCAAAAGGTGACTAATTTATTTCCCATCATTTTTTTAAAAACACGAACCATCTTCATGTCTTTGCCCACTACTGCATCTCTATTTAAGCCATGTCTGACTTCCAGCAATGCCTATTTCCCCTGCTTGCTCTCTGCATTCTTACTGTCAGGCCCGGCTGCAATCTTTTCTTTTTCAAAATCCTTCTGGATAAATCCCAGACTTCTGAACTCTGTAGGTAATAGTGGCCCTATTACTCACTGTCCTGAGTGCATGGCTTGGTGGTGTATTTGTTTTTCTTTAGATCAAAATGTTTCTAGTCAGTTTTATACCTGGTAGTATCCATAGTGCCTTTTTTAGTTTATGACTTTTACATAAAAGACTTGCAAAGCATTCAAATTCCATTTAGATATAACAATTTCTAATGGGGCCTCTTATTTATATACATAGTTGACCCTAGATATTTTTATATGACTACAATTTCCCTTGTTTCATTGTTGGCTAAATGACTAGGCTCAAAGATCTCACAGGAAGACATTAGATCATTCCATATTCACACATATATACAAAATTAGCAATAATGAGTCCAAAAGTTGATGTGATGTTTATTGCCCTCATCTGAGTCATTTTAAACTTTGTTTTATGAACTCCAGGTCATCGGCATAACTAATTAAAGCGTGGTAACAAGATATGGTGAAAGGTACTTTAAGATGGTCTAAGGAGAGTGACAAAGGCAGGAGTGTGTAGCTGTTTCCTGGTCTCTTTTCATCAGCAGTTCTCTATCAATGTGCATACCTGCCAGTCAGAAGTTCATACATTAGAATTCCCAGGGACCAATAGTCGGCTGAAATGTCATGGCCTTTGTTCAGGATGATCTCTGGGGCCACATACTCTGGAGTCCCACAGAAAGTCCATGTTTTCTTTCCAAATCCTATTTTCTTTGCAAAGCCAAAATCAACCTTACAAAGAGAAAAAAACAAGATTATTTCAAGCCACTTATGATTAAGTTTAAAAGCAAGAAGTTACTTTGCTGAAGTACACTGATGATAAAAAAAAAAGAGAGATGTAAGTTAAAATTCTGTCTTCTAAAAGGAATCCCCTATATTGCAAACAAAGCCTGCCTGGTCAAATTTGCTTTCAATGAGATAAATTGAAACCTAAGTATAGGATGAAATTCACATCATTAAAAATACGGGCAAAGTTTCCTTCTGGAAACACTTTCCGTTTTTCCTTCATTTACGCCAATCGAGGTTGGGCATGAACAAATACTTTTTCTTTTTTAAAAAACATTTCATTTACTTTTAGAGACAAGGGAAAGGAAGGAGAAAAAGGCGGGGAGAAACATGGATCTGTTGCCTCTCATACACCCCCAACTGAGACCTGACCTGCAACCCAGGCGTGTGCCGTGATCAGGAGTCGAACCAGAGACCTGTCAGTTTACAGGCTGGTGCTCAATCCACTGGGCCACACCAGCCAGGGCAAAGTCATTTCTCCTTTACTCAAAATTTTAAAAAAGCTACTTGGATCTACTTGATATATTTCTCAGAATAGACAAGTGTATGATTTCTGCTGGACTAAGCAAAATTGAGAATTCATTTAGTATTAATTTAGAAAACACTTTATTGAAGGAGCTAATAACAAAGTTATGAGGCCAGTGACCGCTCTTGGTAAGCACAGATAGAAAAATGAAAATGTTTCCTTCATTTTTTTAGAAGCTGTTTGAAGAAGGATCCTCAAATGCAGAAAATAGATTTTTTTCTAAAACAATTTGGTTGAGAATGCAAATAATTAACTGCCATTTACTTAATTTCTTTGAAAATTTTATGAATAAAAATTCTAAATGTTAAAAAATTGAATCAGGTGCTGAGAAAATCAAAGCCTTCAAAAGTCATGCATTTAAAAAATAAAAATAAATAAAAACTTACCTTCCATAATACATCTTTAACATTCTTGACTAACTTCTAAAAAATATTATCACTGATAAATTTGTCTGCAAAGTCCATTTTTCCCAATTGCATTATTGTCTAATCTAAAATATTAAAATGATTCATAATTTTCCATAATATAAATACCTATTCCCTTTAGCTGGCAGAAAGCCAGCTATAAAAAAAAAATTCTACAAAGTTCTTCTAGGTCTATGAACACATGCCAGCAAGCATGAGTCCACCGTAGCATGTTTTCCCAGGATATTATTAATTCAAACTAGCCAATTTAATTTCTCATACATTAAAAAATAGTTAGTTGAAAATAGGAACACTCAAACCTGCCTTAAAGAAAAGTTTTCATATATAAAAACAAAAATGAGGTTTTATAGTAGCAAATGAACACGACTTGTAAACCAGTACTTTAAAACTGCAGGGCAGAAAATGTGTGAAATACACTGACCAGTTTGGCGTAACCTCGGTGATCTAGGATGAGATTTTCTGGCTTGAGGTCCCTGTAAATGATTCCTTTGGAATGCAGATAGGCAAACGCTTCTACCACACATGCTGTGTAAAATCTGGTTGTAGAATCTTCAAACGAACCTCTAAGATACAGAAAATGGAATAAAAAGCATATAAGAAATCAGTTTGTCTAATAAGGCTTTATTTCTAATTTTACTATATTCCTGTGCCCAAATTTGACCCCAGTGGCCAAAACCTACCGGCCAAATGTCCTAGATAGCTATTCTATTGAGTTTTCAAAAGCACTTGAGGATTAAATCAAGTTCTTTGCCCTTATAAATAGGATAGTTTGATCTAACTTCCTGAAAACACTGAGGAAGGGTTGAAATTCTTATCATGTTTTGTGTAGTTGGTGGCTTGCTCCTCCTGGCCCACTACAAGCAAAAGGGCAGGGTTTCAGTGGTGGGCAGAAGAGAGAAAAACCCTCTTTTAGAGCTTGTCCATCAAGGGGTGTCTTTTAAAGGAGAGTTTATGAGGTTAGTCATGTTTATTCAGAGAGGCCTTGTTTTTGAATCTTTCTAAATAACATGGATATGGTTCATGAGAATGTGAATGAAAGTATTTTCAAAGAATCGCTTTAAAAATGAGTTGAGATACTTCCGATACAATCATACCACAAGCTAAGTATTCTGTGTTTGAAACTTCTGTCAGCAAGACAAACAATACCCATTTCCTACCATGCTACTTTTTAAAAAACATTTTATTTATTTATTTTTAGACAGAGGGGAAGCGACAGAGAAAGAGAGGAAACATCACGGTGTGGTTGCCTCCCACATGGCCCCTACTGGGGACCTGGCCCACAACTCGGGCATGTGTCCTGACTGGGAATTGAACCAGTGACCCTTTGGTTTGCAGGCTGGTGTGCAATCCACTGAGCCACACCAGCCAGGGAAACTTTCTTATTAGGAAGAAAAATGGAGCTAATTAGAAGGAAAAAGGTAATTGGGTGAGAAAGTTTATTAGTAAATTTGTTTATGCTGCTTATCAAAAAAGCTCTCTACCTCTGCCTGTCTCATACATTTATTTAAAAAACTAATAATAGGCCCGGCTGGTGTAGCTCAGTGGATTGAGTGGGGGCTGGGAACCAGAGGGTCCCGGTTCGATTCCCAGTCGGGGCACATGCCTGGGTTGCGGGCCAGGTCCCCAATGAGGGCCATGTGAGAGGCAACCATACATTGCTCTTTCTCCCTCCCTTCTCTCTCTGAAAATAAATAAATAAAATAAAAAAAATAACCACTTTAAAAAACTAATAATAAAGGGAAAAACCTTGACAGGTTAGTTCCTTGGTTCTAGGCCAAACCGTTATAGTTTATTTTCTTAATGGAATTCCTTAAAAAGATAACCTATGATTTTTCCCCCTCTTTTCCCAGTGGTGAACACAATTTAATCATCTCATGATAATTCGAGAACATTAGTGTGAACATCCGCTCTTGAGGGGCCGAGACAGCACGTGAGAGACGAGCACGCAAGCGGTTTGGGGGGAGCGCAGCAAAGGACAGCCCCAACCTGCTTTCCTGAGAGTCACTGATGCCAGTTCGCATTCTGATGGCATCTGTTTCTCTTTCAATGCTGAGAGGTCAAGTCTAACAAAGTGGGAGGTGAAACATGGCTGCTATTGCATAAAATTAATCAGTGAATCCAAGGCCAAAACTGCTGCTTCCAGGTCATTTTTCAAAAACAGAGTGTCTTCCAGAAAGGTATTCTTCACATCAACTCCTAATGTCCCCTGAGTTGTCACTGACATAATTAGCTCTTCCCAAAACAAGTCTTCCTTTTGAAATAAATTTGAAGCATGATGATATCTCTTCTAGATAACTAGAACATTAACTATGATTACTAAAATTTTAGCATCTCTCTTCAACAATATCTGAATATAACAAATATGAATTATAAGGACAAAAACATTTGAGAATTGTATCTATATTAGGAAATGAATAATATATTTTATGCTACCATTTTCTTCTAACTTGGAGCTACCTTTGCAAAGTTAATACTATATAATCCTGTGTATTGAGAAAGGGATTATAGTAGGGCCTTTATGTCCCTTTCTTCTTCGTGCTTAATTATGTAGGTTTGTCTATCAAGAGCAGTATATTTCTTTCAAATGGAGAGATACGTGTCTTAAATAGTAAGCATCCATAATAGCTCACTACTGATCTATATATAACAGGTCATGGATAGCAGGGCATTAACACAGAGCTTTGGCTACCTGAGTGCTGTACATGACATCTGTCCTCCACCACGGAGAGCACCGAGAAGCCCAAGCAGAACAGTCCGTGGAACAGAGCTTGTCTTACTTCACACTACATGTATTCTTTTAATAAGAAAATGGATTACTTCCTTGTATCAGGACTGTCTAATTGTAATTTGTGTGGGCCTTTTGAAAGGCCTACAAATTCTTGATTACTGTTAGAAGAAGAGATTATTTCTGCAGGTGTGACTTTGGGTAACATCTCTCTGCTTTCCTTAATACTCAGCTGTTAATGCCACCAAATGGACAGACACATTGTTAATATCATAAGGAGAGTAAACGTTTATATGAAAGAGAATTTCTCATGAAAGCTCTGCTGACAGGTACTCATATTTATATTCTGAATAAGCTGATTATTAGCAGGAAGATGAAAAAAATCTTAGTACAACTCAAAGTCATCAGAGGAGGCTGCAGGTTAAGAATAAGGAATCTGAAGCAAGAATCCTGAGCTCCACTCTGGGTTTCACTTTCTGTGCAACTAAGTATACGTTTCAGGGTCTCCGGGTCTCCCTGTGCAAAGTTAGGCTAACAATAGAAACTATCTCACTGGGTTTTCCCAAGCATACAGGAATTGAGGCATATATTTAAAATGAGGGCCTGGCATACAGCTGGTGCTCGATAAATAATAGCCATTATAATTGAGCACCAAAAACCTCTTTTTTAGCCACTATCTTAATGTAGGAAAACTGATACGGGACAGGTCTGAAGTCTCTGGGGGATGGCATGGGGAGGTTCCACACTACTTATCACTGTCACTGAGTATTTGCTGCTTCTCACTGCCAAGGCTAACTGCCACCAGTCAGCTTTGAGGAGCCTCCTGCTACTGTCTGTTCCTCTTACTTTTCCCATGCTTCTCACAAATGTATGGGCAAAAATTACCCTTTTATTGTCAGCCAGTTAAAACTCTTCTTTTTTTCCGCATTAGAATGTGAACTGACCCCAAGCCATAAGTCTTTGGGTCTTCAGTTCTTGACGGCCCTGCTCATTAGTTTCAGGATTTCTCTCCTCCCGAGCCATTCTGGAATGTGGAAGGTTTTAGGAAGCTGGTTGCCTTTGTTCAGGAGATCTATATTGACTCTCCCATATATAAACATATCTATAACTGCTTTTGAAAATTAAATGAAAACCTTATCTCAATTACGTTTCCATGTTATATGACAAATCAGCGCAATATATGAACACAAACTGTTTACCAGCAACTGTGTGTCATCACTAAATCTTTGTTGTAGGTAATTTGAGGATTTTAAGATAACTCTTTTAGAAAGCAGTCACAAAGCATTGTATTAGGGTGACTCAAAATGAAAAATCACTTTTAGAATTGGAAATGACAATGTAAATTTGAGCTAAACCGTAAATGAAAGCTTGTTTTACCGACATTTAGATGGTTGCTTAAAGAAATAAATCACCGCCTCGTAGCTCTTTGAAATAATAAATTACGCCTTAGCAATTGTGTCATTTCAATTACAACAAGTAAGGGGTAGGTTCTTATACCCGTTTTGGGAAAGAATATTTATTTAACTAGGTGGCAGTGTGTGACAACCATTTTACTGAATTAGATGGTTATATATATTGATAGACACGTAAGATTAAAATTTAATCGCAATGTTTGATCCACTTGACATAAACTGAGTGCTGAAATGACAGAATGTACGTAACAAAGAGAAAGCATCTCTTACAGAAAGACAAGTTCTCTCCTTTTACTGAGTAGTAACAACAATTATCAACAAGTGCGTAAACATGGAGTACCTTGCAACTTGTGCAGGTACCTTGCCTTTTGAAAAGTTTGGGAGGGAGTCAATTATTTTGACAACAGACTCATTTCCTTGAAATACTTTCAATCTGTATCATCTATTATTAGGTCTTTTAAGATGGAATGTAAATAATCAACCTCCATATGACTTCCGGTCAAGATGGGGAGCAAGAAAATGCTGTGCTCACTCCTCCCATGACCACATCAAAATTACAATTAAATTATAGAACCACCATCATTGCGAGTCACCTAAATACTAGCTGAACACAAGTCCTATACCTCAGGGTATCAAGAAGCAGCCACGTCAAGACTGTAGGAGGAAAGGAGACATGGAAAGGACAGGTACTGTAACAGGGTACAGCCAAGGTGGGGGGGCCCAAATGAGGATTTGTAATGGGGTCCAGAACCCAAGGTGTCCAGGAACTATTAGAAATATATGTAAGATGTCCTCACCCCCACAAGTCTGAACTGGTGGGGGATGGGACTCCTGGAGCAGGGCCATTCAGAGCTGTTTTGCATAACAGCAGCTCTGCAGCTAACTTCTGGCGTGGTCATTGAACATATCTATAACCTTTAACTGGTTTCATAGATATGTTAAATAGCTGTGGCCCTGCTTGGAGCCAGGGGGATGGAAGTGATTGGAGTCACAAGATGTAACTAGGAAAGGAGGATGAGACTGCTTTTTGGCCAGAGGGGAGAACCCTGAGGCTTCGTGGCTCCCTTTGCCACACAGCTTAGGAAGCTGGGAAGCAAGATATAGCAGCGATGCAGAGTTCTCTCTTAGCAGTTCTGAAGAATGCAGGAGAGACCCTGCAGGAAGGGGTCTGGACCACGAGGCTTTGGAGGAGCGGGGACCCCTCAGTCTAAGGGACAGACTCAGGACTGCGTGGCTTTGGGTGGCTCCCTTTGCCACGCGGCCTAGGAAGCAGCAGAGACTTTGCCTAGAAGAAAAGGGGTGAAAGGACTTTTGCTGGTGGGCCAGGAGAAGGTGCCACAAGGTTTTGGACTAACTGAAGATCGGGGTGACGACACAGCGGACGGTGTGGGAACCGAGGGTCTGCCTGAATCACGGACTTCTACTTCTTTTCCTGAGATACGGTACCCTGGACTGGGCCAGGGGAGAAGGAAGGACCATGTGCATTTGTGGGTATTCTAGAGAACTTTAGTATTTTAAAGGAGATCTTAAGTCAATACTCCAAGCCTGTAAAACTTGTAAATAAATAATTCTTTTCCTTTTCACAAGTCTCTGTCATTGAGAGACGTCTTTCCATTGGCGGCAAGCATAACGAACCTGGTGCGGGGTTGGGATATCGTTGGGTGTTCCCTGCCTTGCTCTGTAACAGTACCACACCCACGGGCAGCAAGGGCAGCAATTAAGAATCGGGAGGTATCTTGGCTGTGGAGGTTCCTCCTGAGCGGGCAGGAGGCCCAGCCCCACACCCAGCTCCCCAGCCCCGGGCACCAGTGCTGGGAAGAGGAGTCCCCACGACACCTGGCTGTGAAAACCAGTGGGGATTGCATTCCTTCCAAGTGAGATTGAGGGCTCCTGGAGCCCCAGGCGTTTCTCTTCAGGGGCCGTGCATGGATTGGCTCACTCACAGACTCGCTAGCTTTGGGCTCCAGTGTACAGACAGTGGGTCAGAGTGACAGGGACATAAGGGGAGGAACTGAATTGCTTGGCTTCATGGTAAGAGCTAGAGGAGCAGGGATTGGGGTGGCTGTCTCTGGGGACCAAAATCCTGGCAGGCACAGGAACATGCCAAATCTAAGCTCTCCATTAACCTGGATAACACCATTCTCTCCACCCAGGTAATTTCCTGAGACCCTGCAACACCCAACTCACATGTCTGGCTGCACCCCTTCCAGCAGCTCCCCAACACAAGTGATCTGCTCCGGCTCATGCCGCAGACTTTCCTAAAATCTTCCAAAGGCCCACAAACCCCAAATGAACAGTAGCCAGACTCTGAATGCTTTTTACCTCTTGCTAAGTGCTCCCAAACCTTTCACAAGAGGGGACCAGTCTCACTTTGCACTGTACCTCCCATCAGGTAGACCCAAGCTTGGCATAAGCTATGGCCACTGCTGGCCTGGAGCATAGCTTCAACTAAGTGGCCATAAACCTGGCACAATAAAGGGCTGATTTCAGCCCACATTGTGGGGCCCACCAAAGGAATCCAAGCCCAGTATTAGTGGCCGCCATCCTCGGTTCTCAGCGTAGTTTTTCCCAAGTGCCTCCAAGTCCAGCACAAGAAGCAACCGACTATAGATCACTCTGTAGCTTCCACTTGGTGGCCCCATGCTGGGCACGAACAGCAGCTGACTTTGGCCTGCACCAGAGCCCCTCTGAAGAACCTCCAGAAACAACACACCAGGTGGCCAGCTACAGACCACACCAGAGCACCACCTAAGCAGCTCCACAAATGACAAACCCAAAGGGCAGCCTAGGCTGGGCCCAGAGCCTCACTCAAGCAACTCCTGCTCCACGGGGTCAGCTCCTGCACAACAGCTAGTCCACGGTAGTAACAGCCCCTTCTCACAGCCAGTCTGAGATTCAATCCCCCCAGTGACAGGCCGTGGCAATCAAGACTCGCTGCAAGAGGAGGGCACACACACGCGGGACACCACTGGAGTACCCAGCTCAAGTGACCAGGGGTTAGGAGGATGGACAAGAAAGTGGAAGGGGTCAAAAAGTACAAACTGGCAGTTATGGAAATAGTTATGGGGGTGTAATGTGCATCATAGGGACTATATGTCGGGGGTACTAGACTTATTGGGAGATCACTGCATAAGTTACATAAATGTCTAATCACTATGTTACACACCTGAAACTAATGTAATAGTGCATGTCAACTGTAATTGAAAATTTTTTTTTACTTTAAAAAATTACTCTCCACAAAATAGCTGGAATCAAGGACAATAAACATAGAAAGTCACTTGCTGGCCTAGAAAACACATCCAGAAAGACACATGACCAAAACCGAGATGTGCGTGATTTGGAGATTATGGTTCTTAAAGCAATTGTTTAAGAAATTTATGGATAAATTGACACATGAATTAAAACATTTGCATTAAGTAAATATTTGAAATATTAAATTTCATTAGATTAGAATATATATTAAATACTAATACTAATATATAACACCTAAACACTAATGTTATGTACTAATATAAATATTTAAATATATAATTTTTAAAATCATTTTGACTACTTACATTTTTAAAAAATGCAGGGTTTCCAATTCTTTAAGTTTTATGGAAGAAAGGGGAATAAAATATACTATGTACCAATCTATTCCAAACACTGGAACAGAATTTGTGGAAAGCAAAAAGTCACAAACTAGAAAGTAAATCATCATAGTGATAAAGAGGAAACAGTAAAGTAATTGCAATAATATATCATTGTTATAGTTCATATCTCAAAGTAAAAAAGTTAAGTCTTCCAATCTTGTTCACATATATAAAATATCATTTTAATTACTGATAACAAATACAAACTGCTCTGCGTTTCTTCTGTACGTTGACGAGAAGAAGGGGGGGGCAGGGAGGGGCCCGCACAACTCCTGAGTGAGAGGAGAGTGATGGGCTCTCAGCCACGGCCCTGGGCCCAGGGCCATTTCCGCCTACCAGTCAGGAATAGGGCACTGAAGGCTCTCTCACGGGGGAGGGGGAGGGAAATACCGGGGAAAGAAGGGAAAAGGTTGTCAAAGAACATGTATAAAGGACACATAGACAAAGCCAAAGTGGGGGAAGGACAGAGGGTGGGAGGTAGGGGTGGGTGGGGTGGGGGGAAGTGGTGGTGGGAAAATGAAGACAACTGTATTTGAACATTAATAAAAAATGATAAAAAGAAAGAATAAGGTCACAGAAGGCTCTCTTAAAATTAACCCAAATACTTTTCCCTTATACTTTCGGAATAGCTTCTCCCTTATTGCTTTTTTTTTTTTTTCCCCCTGGGACAGAAGAAAATTGAATGAATTGAACAATATGGTTTGTTTTGACTAAGGACATTTTCATATATACTGTAACTAATACCATAATTATTTTCTTCGTTTCTTGGCATTTTTTTTTCTAATAATTAACTTTTAGGATTTTCAGCCTCAATGTAAACAGTGAGAAAGTTAGTCAGTGGCACTATTATTAACTGAAGCCCTGATGTCCAAATCTATGCTTTCCCTTGGCAATTTCTTAAGAATGAAAGCAAAAGTCTTAGGATAAAACAATAAGGTTATATACATATATAAGAAAGAAATTTGGCTGAAGAAAAATATTCTGAGGGGATTTTATATTTAATCATTTCATTGATTTTAATGTTGAGACTTCTACCCTCCTGCATCTTTAAGGAGGAATCTGGTAGCTGCTATTTCTCTAGGTCATGGCTCTTTGGGGAACATGACGTACATTGGAGGGGGGTGCTCGGCAACTGTGTACCCCAAGGAGGATAAAAGGGAGGAAAAAGAAAAGAATAAAAAATCAGGCTGGTGGAGGTAGAGAGAGGGCCATTCATTGATATTTTGCGTCCATGTACTGCTCCCCAGACAAGCTGCTTCTCAACGGCAACCCTTAGCTGCCCTGACCGATCCCCATCCATCTCCCTCCAAAGCCTTGCCTGGCAGTTATGAACCAACAAAATGTAAACTCCAGTTAAGTAGGGAAAAATAGAAACAATATTTTCTTTCAAAAAATAAGTTGGAATTGGACGCCTATGCAAGACTGATGCCTCACAAGTGGACTTTAGATCTATTTTTACGCAGTTGTTGTCTAGCTAAAGAAGCTAATAGAAGTTTAAAATAGTTGCTCCTTTCTTTATGTGGCTTATTATTGCTTTTGTGTTTACTTCTACCTATAAATCTCCTAATTAGAACAAAGTAGAGATTTCAAATATGTCAGTGGATTGAAAGGTCAGTTCAAAATAATACAGTATAGAACCATATTAGGATAAACCAGACATTAACTCACAAATGAGAATAGTAAGTTTGTGCAAGAATCTGTAAGTTTGAGAACTGGGACCTCTTGTTTCTCTCCTTGTATCCCCGGCCTCTGTCAAAATGCCTGGCACATAATCTGTCCTCAAATATTAACTAACAATAATAATGTAATAATCCATGATGATACAGTAACTTATTACAGATGTTAACCCTGTCCCTTAATGCCAAAATGATGCATTCTCTTGTATGCTGATTTACCTTAAACAAGGTACCAGAGAAACACAATTAGGAATGAGATTTTAAATCAATAGCTTGCACAGACCCACTTACCCTGTTCTGGAGTATCTATAAAGTAACAGGTTGTCAAAAAAAATAGCATGGCTTTCTGGGAACATAAAGGCTGACTATAGCAGAGTTTTAGAAAGACTATGAGGGGTGAGACTGTAACAAAGAGAAAATAAAAGATATCTAAAGCTGAATGTTCAAAGGAACAAGGATGATTTTTAAATGTTATTACATCATTAATAGGAAATGGTCAAAAGATCACTCACAGAAAAAGAAAATTGTGGTCTTTCTTTTAAGTAAACATTTAGGGTTGGTAATAATGTCCTGAGACATTTTATAGAATATATTTTTAAAAAGAGATTGTTTGCCAATGGCATAAATATGACATGGAAAATTAATTTTGCATAATTGAAAAAACAAATAAACACAAACTAGGCCAACTTTACTTTCTCTGAACTGACAAAAAATGTAACTCTAAATAAGACTGTTTACATATTTACATGAGATACTGCTTATGTGTGGATTCATTTCTTTTTCCCTAGGACCAGCTAATGCCTGAAAGGAATAGCTGAACACTTCCACTACTTTTGAAACCAAAGAGTAAGGTAGAGGAAAAAGTTACTTTGGCAAAAATTCTCAGTGTCAGGAAGCAGACTGCCCATCTGGAGAAGAATAGACCAGTTAAAGTGACAGTTAATCCAGATGGCGACTACACAATAACTCTTTCTCTTCACATTATAGCAATGGATTGAATTCTAGGTATATAGTTGTCATATTCTTTAGAATTAAGTTAAACTAAGGTCTTTATACATACCTCACTATAGGTACTACTTTTATTGAGGGCTAAGCCCATATCACTAGTTACAAACCTGAAACACAGCGAGTTTCATATTTATAGTAGATTATGTGTATAGTGGGTTGTGCCCCATATTTACGTTGCCTTTTGAAACATAAGCATATGTTGACATGTAAATATTATTTCCATACTTTATAATAATTGTATTTTTTTACAGACCATCATAGTCAACTACATTTTTAAAGACAGGATAGAAATTTCTTAAAACTCCTACCGATCCCTGAGAATGGTCCAGAGCTCTCCACCCAGGCAAGCTTCCATCAACATATACAAATATTTGCTGTCCTTAAATGTTCTGTATAGTCTGTGAATTGCAAACAAGAAAACAAAAGTTATAAACATTATTGCCTTTCAAAAGCATGTACATTTTTGAGTGCCATGACTAGAGTGTTATCCTTGGTTTGCCCAGCTTGAGATTGTACTGAAAAGGTGAGATAGATCTGGATTGCAAATAGGGAAAAGGAGGCCATGGCTCACGACTGAGACTCGCACGTGGTGGGCGCCAGTCTCTCCCCAGAGATTCATTAGTCCTGGTGATGATGGACAAAAAGGGCTTCTTGGGATTCCTCCAGCCCCAATTTGGTTGATATTTCAAACACAGACTCTTGAGCAATATTTTTTTTTAAAGATTTTATTTTTATTTTTTAGAGAGAGGGGAAGGGAGAGAGAAAGAGAGGGAGAGTAACAGCAATGTATGGTTGCCTCTCACATGGCCCTCACGGGGACCTGGCCTGCAACCCAGGCATGTTCCCTGACTGGGAATCGAACTGGGACCGCTTGGTTCCCAGCCTGCGCTCAATCCACTGAGCTACACCAGCCAGGGCCTCTTGAGCAATATTTAGTGGTTATAAGCACACAGTGTGGACAGATATAAAGTAGGTAACATTTTGCAAATACAAATGTTTGAAATGTGTGCACTATTCACTTAATGTTCATATTATATCCGTGTTCAGCAAATGCCATGGGCAAGTTAACTAGAAAAGCTTCTTCTGCATTTAAATATATTCCCATTTATTTTCTTACCAGTGCTCCAAAAATACTGAGGTGGAGTAGCCATTTCATTTTTTAAATTATTTTTAAAGTATTCAAATACTTATATGTAAAAGAGTTTGATTTTTCACATTTTTGCCTTTCAAGCTCTGGAGGCCTGTGTAGAGTTTTGGAGAAACTGAGAGGGTGAAAATGGAATGTTAGACACCCAATATCCCCTTTGGGAAAATCATGTTCTTTTCCTAGAATCTGATTGTCTTTAAACAAAAAGGTAAAAATCAAATCGTTTTTTTCTCAAACAAATTTTATTAAAATCAGATTTAAAATGCTTGTGTGTGTGAATGAAATGTGTGTGGTCAGTGTCAGTAGCCAAGGACTATGTGGCTGATTTGCACCTGGACTTGGGGACTTCAGTCCCTGGGGCCGAGTCCTTACCTCACTATGAAGTCAGAATGAGCCCCCTGCATGATCTGCTTCTCTGAGCGGATGTGCTCCTGCTGTCTTGTATCCACAATGTGGCGTTTCTTGAGAATCTTCATCGCGAAGGTTTTGGATTCTTCACTTTTCAACTGGACCTGAAAGAAAAGCAGAAGGGAGTAAGTAGAATGCCCATGCAGTCAATATAACAGTGCATTCTTACCCCCCAAGTCTACAGGTGCATGGGGCACTTCAGTGACACCCCAACTACCACGACAAGTCCTTGCTGGAACTGGGTTTAAAATCCAGGGCTCACAACAATTGTCCGGTCTCATTCCACTAGATGAGATGAATTTTAACGGGATTCCCGAATAATTTTGTGCCGCCTTGAATTAGAAGAAGAGAAATGCTCTTGACTGTCATTTCATTATTTCATTTCATATAATGTGTATGAGTATATCTGATAGTTTTTCTCCTTTAATCATAGAAATACAATTTAATTTCTTCTCCAGTTCTACTTCAAGTGAGTGTGGCAAAGGTCAAATGGAAGGCCTTATGCTCTTCCATTTTAGTCCTGGTCCACAAACGTTTTCAAAGTTGTAAAATTCTGCAGCAGACCACTTTCTCTGCTGAGACGGCAAAAGTATAGCCTTTTATTCCGTCTCCTTTAACTTCATGGTTTCCCGTCCCTCCAATTACAAGAGAAAGAATGGGAAGAAGAAGAGGAAGAGGGAGAAGAAGAAGGAAAAGAAGAAAATAAGTATAGACAAGATGTTTTTCAAGGTATTTTTAAAACTCTTTTTCCTTCTCAGGTATGCATGACAGCTGTAACCCTCTTGCACCACAACCTTCGGAGTGCTAACTGGGAGACCCAAACTGCGCCCGGCTGTCCCCAAGGCCTCCGGGCCCCTCTCACCCCCACGCGGCCCCCAGGGGCTCTGGAGTCCTCACACGGGCTGCTGGTCGGTGTTTATTGTTTTACAAAAAATTTCAACAAGGGGACTTAAACTGAAAAAAGAGAGATAATAGAACTAATGACTTAATACCAATATTAAAGAGTTATTATTTAGGGCTCTCCAGCAACGGAATCCTCAAGATAATGCCCAACAGCCTGTGTTACTCAGAAATTATAAAAGCCTTGAGGAAATGGCATGCGGTTTCTGCTTTTCAGCTGAAGTCTCCATCCCCTCTCTAGTTGTGGGTTGTTTATGCCTCATCCGCAGGGAGAGTGCAGTTCTTAAGTGTCTTGTACGTGTACAGATTGCATTCAATCTGAGAGTGTGAGGACATTAATGTGGCAAGTTCCTGAGAAGAAAACATGAGGACACTTCAAATAAACGGGCGTCGGTTTGCTGCCAGCGTTTGTGAATCTGTGACAGGTCAGAGGGGAGAATGGACAGCTGAAAACGCCTGAAGCCGAAGGCACTGTACTCCAGCTGTGAAACTCTTTAAAATGACAGATTAGTGTGATACAAATGAATTCAGTTGTAGTTCACAATAAAACACAAAATGTGAAAACCTACTTCTCATGGAAATTTGAACAGATAGGAAAGATGGCATGAAAAATGAGCTGTGTTACTCAAATTTAGAGTAAAAAAAACATATTCCTCTTGAGTCTTAAATGACTGCAGACTCTTGCATAGCTCACATACCTGATGTAAAAACATTCTCTTTAGTTATGACAGCACACACCTGTACTGTGCATGGGGTGGAAGGAAGTAAGTCACCTTCACAGTCACGGGTCTGGACTCAACTCTTGACTTCAGTTAAGGTCTGTCTGTCTCTCACGGAGTTACTGTGACCTCAGATGAGAAGGAGCAACCAAGTGGGCATTCACTGATGATCTCTCTTCTCTTTAAAACAAAGCCAGATCATGTCACCCCTTTGCTCCGAACCCTCCAGTGGCTTCCCATCTCACTCGTAGTAAAGGCGAAACTGCCTCAAAGGCCTACAAGGTCCTATATCATCTGGAGCCCAGCTACCCATGAGCCTGACTCCCCACTTACTCTCTGTACTGGTCGCCATGGCCACCTTGCTGTTCCTGGAGTGCACCGAGCATGCTCTCGCCTCAGACTATTCGCTTGTGCAGTTCCTCTGCATGAATATCCTCTTACAGATATTCCCAGGAGTCACCCTCTCAGTTCCTGAGTTCTCTGCTCAAATGTTTTCCGATCAGAGAGTCTTTCCTCACACCGGTCCACATAAAAGGGGAACCACTCACTTCTCCCGTTTTCAGTGTTCTCTATAGCACTTATCACCAGCTTACACACTTATTATTTTCTTGATCACTTGTTTAGTATTTGTCTCCTCACACGTGTCTGGGAGCAACCCAAGGTTGGTGACTTTGTTTTCTGTTTACTGTGCCAGACATAGGAAACGCTCATGCAATATTTGTTGATTAAGTGAATCAAAGAAAGAATGAAATAGACCGTGATGATTTGTCACTGACAAAGCCATAACAGAGCTGAGCTCCTAAGCATGTAAACTCCACACTGTGTATCTCTGAGCTTACAGGAGAAAAGCCAGGGAAGCCACAATAACAAGCGATATAGTATTTGGTCTATTTCTTCTTTCCAAAAGGACCTTTAATAATGCATAAAAGGGAAGAAAACATTTCTATGTTTTAATGCTGTACAGGAAACATACGTGACCGAATATCTCTATGATTCAGCACTGAATTTTTCATTTTTATCTTTATAAGATATTTAACTGTGTTTTTTTTCTTGAATGACTAAAATATGATATTCTCAATTACAGTAGCTACTAGATTAATAAAATCATCTCTAAAATAATGTCCACTTGGCTGCCAACTAGCTCTTGGGGTCAGTTAGCTCTTGGGACAATGACCATCTCTTTAGACTTTAGCCTTCATGACTCTTTAGTTCCCCGCTAAGTAGTAAATTCTATGATTCTAAGTATATTTATCATTTTTGTTATAACCAGCTTATTGCTGTTATGTAATTATATCCATATGTTTAATTTATTTCACTCTCGCCAGAATTTTAGGTTAAAAATTTTACCTACTTTGCTATTTCTTAAATAACTTTAAACTTTCTATTAGGAAGAATTTAGGGAAATAAGTGAAGCCATCAGGAGAAAGTCAGAGAGAAATAGGGAAAGAAATTTTCATTAAACATGAACTGCTGGGCACAGCCATAAATATTATTCCATTTAGTCCTAAAGTCAACTCTTAATGGCAAAAAGAAGTTTTGTTTTGTTTTTTACAAATACTTTATAATCAATGACAACAATAGCTAATGTTAATAATGTTCTTATTAGGTGTCACAAGGAGTGTGGTAGATGAGTTTTCTTACTTAATCTTACTGGCAACCCTTTGAAGATATAATTATTATTCCATTTCTCAGAGGAGCAAATTGAGGATTACCAGGTAGGTTAATGTCTTGCTTCATCCCACAGAGCCGTCAAGTGGTAGAACTGAGTTCGTGCTCAGGTCTTTTTGGCCCATTCTATTTCCATTATTTGCTGCTGCCCATCAGCTGAATAAAAAATAAATTAAAAGCACAGCAATTGATGCTTTACAAATGAAGGTTTAATGGAACTGGCTAACTCATAGACTCACTGTGAGAAAAGCTGAACCATGACTTATTTATTACCTTTAAGCTTCATTCATGCTAGACATGTGGTTTAAGAAAGCAGCCAAATGCTCATTGTCATTTTTTGAGGTATTTGTGGAGACCTCAGTGTGTTATCAGAGATCTGGGCATCCTAGTGCTTGAATCCAGCAAGGAGTAGCCAAGGGAGGTGGGGGTGTGGCAGGTGTGGGGAGGGAGGAAAGGATGATAACAGCTGGTGGGTGGCAGATGGCTGTTGCCAATGGAAGGTAGGTAGAAATTCAGACATCATTGGGAGTTGGTCTTATTGATTGCCAATTTAGTAAGTATTGATTACAAAAAGTTTACAAAAATATATAGCCTATCTATTAAGGTTTTCTGTTTTATCTTTGCTTGAGTGGAGACAGGCCTAGAGCTAGAACCACTGTTTACACTCTGTAAACACCTCACCTGTTCCTTAGTGCATAGGACTTAGAATGTCTACTTCCATTTTTAACTGAAATGCCACAGACTCACAGGACCCAAGATCCTCCCAGGAAAGTCAGAGGGCTGGGGACCACCGGTGTGAGCGAACTCAACAAAGATAATTGGTTATGCTGAAGATATCTGAATAAAATCCAAGTACCATATTCATGAAACATCTCCTGATAAGCTGCTGACTAAAGATCATTTAAGAAAGCTCAACTATCAGATTTGCTATCCCGAATTTCTGGAGTATACTTCTTTCTACTCTTGTTTAGTTCTTAACCAGATTCACAGAATTAGGCAAAAGGCCCATAATGAAACTTTTACAGCCAAGTAAACCAATAAGCCAACTATCAGGTTTTCTACTCATGCTTAAGCTCTAAGTTGTTTTGCCTCCATCATTTTCCAATATTTCTCTATTGCCAGACAACTCTTTATGGTCCTATTAGATAACAGCCTCAAACTCTGTGTTCAGGAAGCAGCTTACCCAGTTCAGTTCTGTAGTAGTTGACTATAGGAACACAGCAGAAGCAGGTTATAAAATAGCCATAAAATTATCATAGCATTCAAGAAAAAAGTCATGAAGTAGCTGTACATTAACCTCCCTGAAACCATATGGAACTAGATTTAAAACTATTCATGTAGAAAATAAAAACATTTAATGTAAAACAAATTTAAGCATAAGAAAATGTGAACTTGAAAGGGCTAATCTTTAGGGACAAAAAATAAGTTAATAGTCTGAAGTGGGAGTGGAAATGGAAAGTATTTGCAAATAGGCACAACAGTTATTACGGGAGAGGGAGAAATATTCTAAAACTGGGTTGTAGTGATGGCTGTACAGTTTTATAGTATATAGATTACACCTCGGAGGGACATAAGTGTGGTTCACCGTATGCAAAGTGATCAGTGTAGTACACAATATTAACAAAAGAAAGTATAAAACTGTATGATCTTAACAGGGGCAGAAAAAAGCACTTGATAAGATACAACATCCATTTATGATTAAAACAGTCAGTAAAATAGGTATATAAGGAAAGAACCTCAACATAATAAAGGCCATATATGACAAACCCTCAGCCAATATCATTAATTCAATGGTGGAAAAATGAAAGCTTTTTGTCTAAGATCAGGAACAAGACAAGGATGCCTATTCTCCCTACTCTTACTCAACATAGTGCTGGAAGTCCTAGCCAGAGCAATAAGGTAAGAGAAAGAAATAAAAGGCATCCAAATTGGGAATGAAGAAGTAAAAGCGTCATTTTTTTACAGATGATGATTCTGTACGTAAAAAACCTTAAAGATCTCACCAAAAAAAAAAAAAAATTAGAAACAATAAACAAATACAGTAAAGTTTCAGGATACAAAATCAATATAGAAAAATCCACTGCTTCCCCATTTATTAACAACAAAATTTCAGAAAAGAAATGAAAAAAAATCAATTACTTCTGCAATTGCAACAATAAGAATAAAATACCTAGGAATAAACTTAACAAAGGATGTGAAAGACCTATGTACTGAAAACTACAAAGAATTATTAAAACAGATTTTAAAAGACACAACAAAATGGAAAGATATTCATGTTCATGGATTGGAAGAATCAATATAGGCCATAGGTCAAAATGGCCATATTACCCAAAGCAATATGCAGATTTAATACTATCCCCATCAAAATCCCAATGCCTTTTTTTTAAGGAAAACAAAAAATTATCAGATTTGTATGGAACTACAAGAGACTCCGAATAGCCAAAGCAATCCTGAGAAAAAAAAAGATTGAAGCCAGAAGTATCACACTATCTGACTTCAAATTACACTACAGAACTATGATAACCAAAACAGCATGGTATTGGCAGAAAAACAGACACACAGATCAATAGCACAGAATTGAGAGCTTGGAAATAAAACCACATATATAAGGGCAGGTAATTTTTGACAATGGAGCCAAAAACATACAATGGAGAAAAGAAAACCTTTTCAATAAATGGTGCTGGGTAGTCTGTGCCCATGTTCAAAAATTAATTCAAAATAGATCAAACACCTAAACATAAGATCTGAAATAATAAATTACATAGAAAAAATATGGGTACTGAACTTATGGACCTTGGTTGTAGAGAATATTTTATGAATTTGATCCCAAAGACAAGGGAAGTAAGGCAAAAATAAATGAATGGAATTATATCAAACTAAAAAGCTTCTGGCCAGCAAAAGAAATCACCAACAAAACAAAAAGCCAACCAACAGAATGGGAGAAGATATTTTCAAACAACAGCTCCAACAAAAGATTAATATCCAAAATATATTAAAAACTCATAAAACTGAACATCAAACAAACTATCCAATTAAAAATGGGCCAAGGACCTGAACAGTCACTTCTCCCAAGAAGACATACCAATGGCAGCAGATACATGAAAAGATTTTCAACTTCACGAGCTATTAGGGAAATGCAAATCAGAACTAATGAGATACCACGTTGCACTGTTAGAATGGCTGCTATCAACAATACCAGGTGTTGGAGAGGGAGTGAAGAAAAGGGAACCCTCGTGCCCTGCTGGTGGAACACAGTCTGGCAGTTCCTCAAAAAGTTAAAACAGAGTAACCATACGACCCAGCATCCCTCTCCTGGGCATCTACCTGAAAACCCGAAAACATTTATTCACAGAGATATACGCGCCCCCGTGTTCACTGCAGCAGTGGCCAAGACACAGAGACAGGCAAGGTGTCCTTTGATAGGGGGCTGGATAAAGGAGATGTGGTGCATATACACAATGGAATTCTACTCAACCATAGACAAGATGGAATACTGCCCTTTGTGACAACATGGATAGACCTTAAGAATACTATGCTAAGTGAAATAAGTCAGAAAAAGCTAAGAACCACATAATTTTACTCAAATGTGGGATATAAAACTGAAACTCCTAGGTACATTCAGCAGTGTGGTGGTTACCAGAGGGAAGGGGGTGGGTAGAGAGTGGGTGGGCAGAGGGGGCCTAATATATGGGGATGAGAGATGGTTTGACTTTGGGTGGTGGACACGCAATCCAATATACAGATCTAGTATCACAGAAAACCTATATGATCCTAATAACCAATGTCACACCAATAAGTTTAATAAAAAATGTAAACAGTAATTATGCCTCAGCAAAGTTTTTAAAGAAATTTTTAAAAAGACGAAAATGTCAGGAAATATGTATGTTGATATTTTCTAGTTCTTGTCTTTATTGATTGTGAGATATAGTTTTAATTTACTGGTACATTTTAAGGAATTAAATGTCAGAAAAGCATCTCCTTCTATGCTTATCTTTACCCCTTTAATAAAAGTTCCTTAATTAGTCAAGACCATATCTTTCTTTTTTTTAAGATTTATTTATTTTGGATAGGGGAAGGGAGGGAGAGAGAGAGGGAGAGAAACATCAATGTGTGGTTACCTCTTGTATGCCCCCTACTGGGGACCTGGCCTGCAATCCAGGCATGTGACCTAGATTGGGAATCAAACCGGCTACTCTTTGATTTGCAGGATGGCACTCAATCCACTGAGCCACACCAACTAGAGAAAGACTATATTTCTATTTCACTTTATTAACATTTTTATGAACAAATTTATCTTTTTTACAATTATTTATCTACTTGCTATTTATTCAAAGTTCTAAATTCAAAAATGTCTTCACATCAAAAAAAAAAGTAGGATCATGGGTCAATTTAAGCAAAATGTATATAATTACTACAATATTCATTAAAATTATCTAGTCAAAATAATAGGTATCTGCTGGGCAATACCTTTTAATATTTTAATAATGTACATACTACAATCATATTCAAGTTTATGTAATCTCAGTCCTCATATTTTTAGTTATAAAGTGGTAATAAAATCACCCTATCTTATATACATAGATATTGTACGTGAAAATCCTTTGAAAATGTAAAAGTGCTACACAAGAATTATTATTACTACTACAACTTCTAAGATATGTGGGAATGCTAATTAAAATGGACACATTTAAATAGCATTTTACCATTAAAATTTATAACTATGTTTTTAAATTTATTGCTACAACCGACTGAATGAAAAAGAAAGTATAGGAAAATCTGTGGGAATTTAAGGAAGTTTTACTTTTATAGAGAACAAAAAATGAATGTTTTACTCTTCCTCAAATAACTCTTTGCATATGACATGCTAATATGCCCACATTGTTAAGTGGAGGTGACTCACTATATTCATGAAAGAAAACAAAGTTTTTTAAGTGCACAGAAAGCTTCTCTTCTACAAATTAGTCTTGAATTGCATTCCTCAACATTTCATAACTAAAAAACTGCTAATTCTTATATGAGAATTACTTTATTCTGCATAGTGGTACTACAAATTTTAGGCAAGCATCACTATAATCTTAGAAAAACTCTTGTGTTCAATCAGTTGTTAAAAGCTCCTTTCTCACTGGTTGTCCACAAGTTCACTCTCCATCTGCCCTACACATTAACATCACACATTTTCTTTTTTGTAGTCAATGTCTAAACAAGAATAAACTGCAGCATCTGGTTTGTTCATAGGACACACAAGGGAGGCGAGCCTAGGGAACGTGTCACAGCCGGCAGGACACATGTCCAGTAACACACACGGAATGCAAAGGACGGATTCTGAGTCTAACAGGGATGTTAGGTTTGGGAAGCTTTTTGGCCACAACCCATAAAAGGCATGGCGCTGTTGTAAAATTTTATGGTAAAGATTTTATGTATAAATCTTATTTTATTAATAACCACTCAGATATATGATATATGGTATACAATTTACAGAACAAAGGAACATAAAGAAGTAGCTTATTTTAATGATGTATAAATATTCTTTTTTCTTGGTTCTCTTCTTTCTATCCTTGCTTTTCTTCCCACCTTTACCTCAACCCCACAAAATACTGAAAAGCCCATTTGGTTTATAAGTTGCCTTCAGACTTAAAATTTAGTTCTACAGCGAGTGACAAGAAATATTAGAAATATCTATATTATTAAATTCAAATTGCTCAAAAATAAGTATAGCTTCTTTTATAGAGGAAGTAGTTTTTAATATTTTTCAAAGGATATTTAGCTTTTAGTTTGGAGGAAGATCAGGAAAAAACTTTATACTTTTTTATTTTTCATTATAACATGCAGAAGTCACTTGCAAATCTAAAAACACTTGAGATTTCCCTTAATGAGAAATTAGCAAATCATTCATTTTGACTCAAAAGGCTACCTACATTGATTTAAGATTGTTTACTAAAAAGTGCAGTTTAAACATACCATTTCTCTTCCCTATAGTACCTTTGTTAAACAAACATTATTTCACTTTGTAGTGATTATTAAAATTGATATTTATATTGCATTACCTGAAATACACTTTATTTTCCTTAATCAAATAATCATGTATTTTCCCTACCCAAGATTTTACTTCTATGAATAATCTTACACATTTGAAAATGCTACATAAAAGAGTTTTAAAACTTTCTTACACATTTCTAATTTGATGGCTTGAATATTTCATATAATTCAACTTACTGTAACACTTAAAGCACAATTATAACCTAAAATTTCACATGGATGGATCTGAGTACTATAAGCTGACATTTCAATTTCTTCCATTTATTGACTGCAAAGGTATAAAATGTGTTGAATGAGAGATAGGGGCACATATTTTAAAACTCAACTCTGACATGTAATCATATTAACTCATAAAAGGATTTGCCTTCTAGTCATACTTTTGAGATATAGGGCATAAATAACTTCATGTTTTTTTTTTAAACTGTTACATACTGGAATAATTTTAACCAAATGGCTTATAGTCGATCTTAGTGTGGTAATATATCTGACACTGAAACTTTACCCTTTCTGGTATTAAAAAAATACCTTTTCCTCCTTGCTGTTTTTATAATTCAAAATTTTCACAAGTCTGTACACATATAAATGTATTTCAAATGTAATAGTTAAACCAGTTCAACACATATTTACAGGGTTTTGCTTATGGCTGGAAATGGGACTAAGAACCAAGCTATCTGGCCCACAAAATCTCCTGATCTCACAGTTCAATGTTCAAGCTAATACTATGTGGTACAAGTCAATGGCAATGGAGAATAGTAATATGAGGAACAGAGTATGAAGTAGTAATAAATTAAATGTATATATTTGGTGAGCTACATTGAAGCATATAGAATGATCTTTTCTATATTCATTTCCAGGAAGCAGTCATTTTATTTAAAAGCACATGGCTATGTTCAACATTACTAACACACGCAATGGGGCTGCTTTTCCTTCTCATGGAAGGAATCTCTCTTTGAAAGTGTTTACATAAAATTCTCAGGGATGTGGAATACATCTTGGCACAAAAAGTAAACTACCTTATTCAGAAGAGAAGTTATGATGTTTTTCTCTGGGAGCAGCGCCACCTGCAAATAGCCTGTCAAGTCATTTTGTAGTGCATTCTTTTATCTCCTGGGCGGAAGTTTAGAGCCGAGTCTGTGTTTACATGCTTTCATCACTTGACCTAATGCCCCCAAATACCTTAAAGTCTAGTCTCCTTTAAGAATATAATACAGTTATACTCTCTCAATTGCTATCTAATACTATTTCTCGCTGCCCCACCACACAAGTTCTACTCTCGTCAGGCCACCTGCGTTGGCATCCTGTGACGACATGTGGCCTTTTGTGCTGTAATCCTTTGCTGGAATGGCCTTTCTGCATCTGTTCACTTACATCCTAACCTACTCTCTCGACCCCGGCTGGAGTCCTGTGTCTTCTCAAGGCCTTCTTTATGCCACCATCTCCAAATGCTCTCTCTCCTTTTGAATACCAAGAATTCATAATTTAGAAGTTGACATAATACTAATTAATGTTATTTGCTATTTTTCATATATGTTGATTCTATCTTCTTACTTAGAGAAGACAGACATTCCTTGAGGGCAGGAATCATTATCGGATGGTTCTATATACTGCAAAAAATAGGGAATTTCTTAATAATTAAATTGTTGCTGAATGTAATGTGCCTATAAATTCACTTGGGTAAAAAAATCAAATTATCACAGAAAACAAAAGGTGAGTATGATCAAGTGTTAACTTTTGAAGTGTTTTAATGCCAGTTATCATAAGCCTTGGAAAGACATGTTTAGTGACTTCTGGATTGACATCAATCTTTCTAGAATAATACGCAATTTTGGAGGAGGAATTGTTAACATTTTAGTTTACTGTAGGCCACTGACCCTGAGCACTTCTAGTGAAAAATACTCATTTTAACAGCTAGTTAGTATGTAAAATTCTTCTAATTTCTAAAGGTGTGTAAGAAAGTGTTCTATTTGTCATCATTGAGTAATGAAATTTTTACAAATGTAAGAGTACAGAAGAAAAATATATTGTACTGTAACAAGATCAATGAAGGCATATCGGATGTTCCATTAGCCCATGTCACAGTGGAGGTGGACTTTACTACCTGTGATTGCTGCTTAGAAACTGTCACGTGGTTACGTGTTTTAGGAGTTCCATTCATTATATTGTAACAATACCTATTATACTCAATTACCATTTATTGGATTGGATTTTCATTAGCTATTTAAATGATGTATTTTTTTTTTAGAAATCAGTACTATTTATTACAGTTAATAATTTGTATCAACTTTCTTTTAAGAGTAAACGTAAACTGGGGTTGGCATGTTTAGCAATAAACTGTAGAGAAAAGGCTGTGTTAAACTGAGGCAAACTTTGAGTTTGTAACCCATGCGAGTCCTTACTCACTTTGGTTGCAGAGGTCTCCCCAGGCGCCCTCTTCAGCGTAAGTCGCCGTGGTGCACACCGGGCAATACTGCCCAGAGAGCCCTGAGCTATTCTGTTTCACTGCCCTGTGGCTTGGCAGGAAGAAGCTCTTGAAGTGTTTTCATCTTACATGGGGTTTCCCTTTGGAGTTAAGCTGTCCGCCTTTCATAATCATGAAACAAAACTCTGTTGATTGAGCAAAGGGTTTATCACCCAATTTCTTGCTTAATCATCTCTTAGGCTCTATTTTTTTTTTTTTTTTTCAGTTGGTTTTCATAGCCCTCCGGGCCTGCTTGCCTGTGAGGGACAGTTCCAAGGCAGCTGGCAAAAATGCAATGAGCATGCAATGGATGCCTGTATCTACAGCACACAGCCCCTGTTACACAAATGACTGAGTGTGGCATGCTTCTTGCAACCTGCACATTGCCCACTCTGGGCAATCTGACTGTGGGACTGCAGCCCAGAAGGAAGGGGAGGTTTTAGAAGGCTGTGGAGAAACTGGATATGATTCAGCAGTCTGCACTGAAGTGATTTCCCGTTGAGAGGTTAAGAGGTGGGGCTTTACAATTTTGAATTGAAATGGATAAGTAAGAGCAGATTATTTGAGGTACACAAAGGTTCAGTGTGAGGAAAATTGAAAATGGTTTCTCATCTCCACTCGTGACAGATCAGAAAGTAAGGAGCTTTAGCGGTTTGAAGACCTCAGGTTCTTTGTCACACTGGATGAATGCTTGTACTCTCAGGGCTTAGCCTAGCAACGGGAAGAGAAAGAATACAGGTATTCCGCTCCCCTCCTCTTTTTTGGTGATAGCTGAAAATTATTAATAAAGATAGCTGTAATTAGCATATTTTAATATTAATAATTATTATAACAACATTGACAATACACACTGACCTATGACATGTGAGGTACCACTTGGGGGGATTTAACTCAGACAATCTTTGCGACATTGTGAGACACATGCCCTGTTGTTATCCATACCATCTTACAGACGAGGAAACTCAGTCTCAGAAGGCTTAAGTAAATGACTGAGCATGCATAGCTGGTAAGATCTGAATTCACAAAGGCTAAATCTAGTACTCTAGCTTTTAACTACTACATAATACTGTCTGATTTTTTGCTCCACAGGAAATAAGAGCAGCCAGAGATTCAGGGAAGGGAATGCCTCTGAAGGTTTGACAGAAGAAAAGATAAATATCATAATCGTAGTATTTATTCTGGGTTTATGTCTAATTCAGGTTCTTGAATTCTATAAGATTTTTTTTAAATTATATTTTTTAAGATTTTATTTTTATTTATTTTTAGAGAGAAGGGAAGGGAGGGAGAAAGAGAGGGAGAGAAACAGCAATGTATGGTTGTCTCTCACATGGCCCTCACGGGGACCTGGCCCACAACCCAGGCATGTGCCCTGATTGGGAATCGAACTGGGACCGCTTGGTTCCCAGCCCGCGCTCAATCCACTGAGCTACACCAGCCAGGGCCCTATAAGATTTTTTTTAAAACAAAGGTGTACCTGTGAAAATGAAGTAACATTTGTTTGATTTCATGGTGGTGGCTGTTGGTAGTGTGGATAGAATTTAAATATTTTTAGAAGCCAGATAATAGGAAAAGCTCTTAGCTAAAAAATCAGGAGTTCTGGGCAATAACAACAGCTCTTTCAATGACTGCATGTTTGTAGGTCATTTACAAGTTTTGTTCTTGACTTTTTTTCCTGTAAAATGTAGATCATCTCCTCTCAGGATAGTTCTCCAGGCAAAATCGAATACTGGGCATGAAAGCAATTTGAAAAGTATAAAGCAGGGTTCAAATGAAAGGCTTGATTACTGTAGTTAGGAGGTAGTATCCGTTTATTAAAAATCATTATTAAAATCAGTTTATTAATAAATAATCCTGCAGTGGTTTCATTTTATAATTATATCTTCCATATCTTTGTTCCTGTATTTTATCCACATATATTGTTCTTTTATAGAGAGTACTGAGTAGCTGGATAAATAGATTTAACATCTAATATTTAAAACAACCACTACATAGCATTGCCATTTTAAAAAGTTTGAGTTTTGCAAATCTATTCTGAAGAGCAAGCTCCTCTCTGACAAGAGCAAAAGGAAATTGGGAATGTGATCATAATGCAATGAGACTGACTTTTACTTGTGACTTGTAAAATCAACCTGTGTCGTTTACAGTCATATCTTAGATATTAAGAGCTCTACCTAGATGTCTTTAATTAGTAAATCATATATAAAAAGAGAACTGAGTTACTTTGTTGAAAATGTCATTATAAACAAAATGTGGCTTTCTGAAAGACATACTGTAAACAGGTAGCACTGAAGGAATTAGGAAGTCTATTCAAAATAAAAAAAACATGGGCAGAAAATACGGTATATGCCAGAAAACAGAAAAGAAACCAGTAAAAATGACTTCAAAGGTAATGGTTGTGAACAGGAGGTATCTGATATTAAACTAGTTAAAATCAGTTATGCTAAATGTATTTATGAAATAGACTAAATAGCTTAAAAGCAGAATTTCCATTTATATAATATGTTTAAGTTTCTGATCTCATCATTGAACAAATCCTTAAGTTTGTACCAGAATTATAATCACATCTCTAGAAATTGGCAATAAACTATTTAGCAATACTCCTGGTTGAAAAATACTTCTGTGTCTAAAGTCATTTCCATTGACCTAAATGGTAAAACTTAAGAAATGCTAAGGCTTTGAAGGATATATCATTATGCAAAATAGCATGAACGTAGCTATATGTTAAATGATGAAAACAATGATAAAATCACACTCCTACCTGAGTTCTAACAGGAAATGGGGTTCAAAAATTCAAATTTTTAATTCTTCATACTCATTTCAAGAGTTTATCATCTTACAATCCACTACTGGAAAACATTTTTTTAAATACTATTATAAAACTAAAGGATAACTTGTGGTGCCTTTTAGAGTATCATGTATCTCAACAACATTACTGTTGAACCAAGGACTGGCAGGTTCAAGGTATCAGCATTACATACTCGGTATCAACATGCTCAGTACTGTGTACACATATGTGGAAGGAATCCATGTGAATGTTCTATGGCTTAAAATAGCACTCTGTAATATTGATGAAATTATATTGCATGAATGAAAAAATTCTGTCATCACAACGGAAGGAGGCTCTGCCCAGACCCTCCTCCGAACTGTGAATAGTGCGAGCACACCACAGGACCGCTTTCTGCGCGGTCACCACTGTCTTCGCGGTGACTCGCTGTGCGCTCTGGCAACAGCATGTGCAATCACAGTCAAAGTGTTGAGGCCGGACTCCCAGTTCTGGAATCACTGAATACATGTAAAAATTAGCATTCACAAAGGACATTTTTTTATACTCAGTAATTATCAGGCAGTTAGTAAGTGGGAAGAACTGGGAGCACTGGATTCTAAGGGAATAGTGATCAGTTAAATGGCTAGTCCACACTGAATAGTGAGGAAAATGTGTGTATTCTGATATCTCATGGTGAGTTGTGGGAAATGCAAGATTACACAAGAAGACCTCACTTCAGAGGTTAAGGACATGTCTCTCTTGCTCTAATGTACCTAATGATCCACTATGGATTTATTATCCGTCAATGTATCTAAAGTTTTTGCAAACTGGGCTATATCTTTAACATATATTAATTCTTGAGGTTATGGTTTTCATTAGTCTATAATTCTTCTTTTCTATTAGTCTCCTGGGATGGAGATTAGGCATAGATATGCACATACTCAGACACACAACCAAAAAACACCTGTACACGCACACATTTTCTATTTAAACTGGATCACTTTTTGAACGTCTGCATTGAACCTTCCCTAATTCTGTCACTAGCTGCTTGTGTTTCCTCATACACTTTTAAGGAAATTTTCTAAAATTTTTACATTATCAGCTTGGCATTTAATTGTTCTGCTTGAAGTGGTCTTGGTGTCTGTGAGCAATGAATATTTCAAAAATCCTAAGAAAATTCCTATACTGTATTTCACAAAATGTCTCACTGGTAACTTGAAGCTTCTCAACTTGAAGTTCTCAGATCTCTAAGAGTCCACAAAGTTGTAATGTTGATCTTTTTTGTCACCTAAAACAGCAATTTTATTGTCCATAGAGCTTAAAAAATATTTAAGAAACTAAAACAGTCACAAAATCAGTCTCTAAGCAGTTCTGTCTTTTCCGCCGCTTCATTCAGAGAGGGGTTTACAGACACACAGCTACGTCAATAAATGCACCAGACAATATAAGCTTTGGGCACAAAGAGCTCTTCCCTTTTCCTGTTCATATGTGCCAACACCTCTGTCCCAACCTCCACGTGCAAAGCTGTTCATGTATAAAACTGTTAATAAATCTTCATCCACTATGTGAACAGTTAACAGAAAATTTAAATTTCTTGAGAAATAAATCTAAGACTACATGAATTGGCAGGACTCAGAAAAGCAAGAGGTTCTTCCAGGCTTTTACTTGATTTTTACTCCCGTAACTAAAAATGCTCACGGTGCACACGATCCTCAGAGGCACACGGTGAAGTCAGAGGTCAAGTCCAAGGTAGTACTCCTATAATATCTCCAACCAGTGTGAAGGGACATGTAATGCAAACTCAGTTGAAACACATTATGGCTCAAAACCTTCTTGCCTAATATTTAAGTAAATAACATCTTTTTCAAGCCTGTCAAAGTCAGAAGTCCCACTTGCTGCAAAAATGGACAAATATCAAAAATAGCACCGGGTCAAATATACTTGTGTGGAAGGAGACTGCTCCGGTCCCCTGGCGGCAGTGGTAACTGTTTACTCCACTGCACACAGTCTCAGGGAGTTCCTAACACACTGTACTGGTGTCTGATTGCAGGGCCTCCCCCACTTTCAGCAGAGAGGTGGAAACTAATCTCTGCACTCGCACAGGGCTTCTTCCACACAGTGCTGGGAGGCAGTGGTACAGTCTACAGAATACATTTTTCTTCCAAATTTTTGTTGCAGTATGTCACTTTTTAAATTTATATTTTAAATAAAAGCACAATACAGCATGCTTTCATTTGTCTTATATTACATGCATGCCATGTGTTTACTGTATAGACTTGTAGCAAAATCTCTTTATTATCTTCATGAAAACAGCTGTATGTGTGTACAAATGTGTGTAAAATACATTATGTAAAATATTAAAACCATATTATCTAATACGGTTAAATATTAGGCACATTTATTTAATTATAGTGCCTAAATACAGGCATTATAAACTAAATAGGTGCTTGTAACTACAGCATCACAGAATTACTACTATACCACCATTTTTTTGATTTTTTAAAAAGTAGTAGTAAGGATCATTAATTGTATATATATATCATTATTTGTATTATCTCATTTTTTTATATATTTAAATTTATATTTTAACTATTGTAATTATAGACAGGGCACATAATTAATGAGCACTGTTTAGATCTGTGGAAGCAAATAAAGATCATAAAGTATCAGCTGAGTAAAAAGCACTGTGTGACCCCTCATTAAGGAAATGTGTTTGTCTTTCATGGACTATAAGGTGGTTTTCTAAAATGTCAATTAGTATTTATTTTATTTTTAATTAACCGACTACATAATATAGCCCACTTTGCAAACTCCAAAATGTTGATATGAAATTATTTGGCACCAATTTAGGAACAATACTAGTTAAAGATGAGAGAGAAGAAAAGAGAGAAATCTTATTATGGCAGAAAAAGTTAAAAAGGAAGAGAGAGGCTTTCAAAAGCATTCAAAGAACGATCACCTACCAGTTCCACTCGTCCGAAACCTCCAACTCCAAGAGTGTCAATGATGTTGAAATCGGACAGCTTCAGGTTGGCGAAGAAAGCAGCTTCAGCTTCGTATCTGGATTTTTTGATGCGAAAAAATGGAAATTTCTTAGAGGCGCAAACACGACTACCACGCACAACTGCACTGGAATGACACGGCTGTGGGACGGGGTTTACCTGCTTCAACTCCATCTGGCTTTTAGAGTCTGTGTTTTCTCACACTCATAGTTTTTTGGTCCCAGTTGTGCAGAAAAACATAGATTTGCACTTGTTTTTCAAAGGAGAAAAATACAAAGTACCCACTGCATGCCAGTCATGTGACTGATAAATCCAGTTAGCAAATCAAAGTTACATCTTGGTATTTTTCTACGCGTCTTCTTGTGAGCACGGATTGTCTGTGTTGTTCTTTTTTGGTTTGGTTTTGGATTTTTTGGTTTTGCTTGGTTTTGTTTTTGCCGTTCAGATTTTGGTTGGCAGTTTCTCATTAGTTTTCCTTATCCACAGGCTGGCAGTGGCTTCTATAAATATTTACTAAAAGCAGCAAGATCATTGAGGTCTCTGAAGTGAGGTCACAGCCAGGTTTTATAAAAACAGATCCAAAAAGCTGAGGACTGATGTGCAAATATCTGAAATGGATGGTTTTGCAAGCATATTCACATTCCTAAAACGTGTCTTCTCATCGTTTATGTTTACCCATTGACTCTCAGCTAGTAATCCCAGGATCTCTAGGTTTGCGAGTTTCTTACAGAAGTGGTGTGGGAGCATGGCCTGGGCTCCGAACGTCCAACTATGCACATATGCAAATCTGACGCATTCAAGTGGCCAAAACAAGCTTCTCATGATGAGACAAGTGAATATGAGCTGCTTAAAATATCTCCTTGTTAAAGGCCCTGCTATTTTTAGAAAGGGCAGGAAGGCATAAAGATGAAGATGATCCTCTCGCTCACTAAAGTCAGGTCAGGGGGTAATTCAGCTGTCTCAAACATAAAGTATTTGAATTGCTATGTGTAACCCGTGACCTTCGGCCAGGCGGTCCCTGATTCAGTATTACGCTATAGATAGACATGATGAACACACTGGAGACAATGACACTGACACAGCTGGTTTGTAGCAATTTGCCGATAGAGTCATCCTCAGCCGTGTCTGGAGTTAACCTGTATAGCTTTTCAGCTATTCCATTATAACCAAACACCAATTTAAAACTCTCCACTTGGAAGAAAGGTGAAACAGCTTTCTAGGTGAACTTTTTAACATTTTCCAGTTTACAACCACAGTTCTAGTTTTTAACAAGTCAGTCCTTGACAGATTCATGAGAAGGTAGAAACAGCATTGTTTTTCATTATTGGAGGATTATGTGAAATTAACTCCCTCTAATGAACCTTAAAAACAAGACTACTGGTCAATCCTAATGGTATTTGTAGACTTCTCTCAGTAACTACACAACCAAGAGATCAACATAGTAATTCAGGAGATGGTTTACTAGAATGGAACACAGGCAGCAAATGTGCATTTCTAGCATTCCAACTGCATCACTACTTTTAGAGAATAAAAACTCCATCCCATTTAAAGAGCCAGTGGCAAAGTTCATCCAAACAGGTGCTTTGAAAGGACATCTGTTAGGATTAGAACCCGTAACAGTTTGTACGCAATCAAGCATTTGTTGATAGTCTAGAAAATCCAATTATTAATAAGAAAACTTTTGAGTAATATCCTATGCATTTGCTGGGTTTAGAATCTCAGATATTAAGAGTACAAACTCTGTCTACTATGATACTATTTTATGTATATAACATGATGTTATTACTTAAAGCTCTTAAAGACACCTCAAAATCCTTACATTCAGGCTCTGTGAAAACAGGCTGGAAAGCTCTGTAATGAAGTGTTCTTCACCCTTTTGTTGCACATCAGAGCTACCTGAGCATCTTTTAGAAACCACTTGAGTCTTCCAACAGACTGAGTTTATCAGAAATCTCTGGAAGCAGTACCCAAATGTCTGTATTTTCTTAAGCTCGTCAGTGGCTCTGATGCGCAGTAAGGGTTGAGAACCATAGTTCTAGTCGCCTGAAAAGCCTAAGGAGGTTCCAGCAACCATAGAAGAATTTTGGGGTCTATAAAACGGTCTGGGGAAAACATTAGCTGTCCAATGAGACTGGGGGTGATGCATTCATGCCAAGAGTGTTGAGGCCCTTTTAACTTGGTTTTGGCTCCTGACCTTCTGGATCTAGTCCCATAGGAATAAACAATAGTGCTATAAAGGCTAAAATAGTTATAAATAAGAAGCAAGATTGCTAAAAAAGACAGCCATAGAATGCAAAAGTTATAAGGAGCTTACATTGTGTTCACATTTTACAGCAAAATCTTCTCGACTGTGTTTATATTCACTATCTGATTATTGATCGTATTTTTAACCAATGGGATGAACATAGGACATCTCCTGTTGAATAGTAGACATTTTCTCGGCAGCCATTAAAATCCCCTTAAACAAAAATAAAATCAAATAAAATCCCCTTAAATACATACTACCCCCTACATTGGAAGCACCAATTAGCGCTAAATAAAATTTTTATATGTTTTTTTTAAGATTTTATTTATTTATTTTTAGAGAGAGAGGAAGGGAGGGAGACAGAGAGGGAGAGAAACATCAATGTATGGTTGCTCCTCACATGTCCCTCACTGGGGACCTGGCCTGCAACCCAGGCATGTGCCCTGACTGGGAATTGAACCAGGACTGCTTGGTTCCCAGCCGGCACTAAATCCACTGAGCTACACCAGCCAGGGAAATTTTTATATGTTTTAATGAAAAGAGATTGCTAACATTACAATCATACTTCACTAATCTTTGTTAATTACTTTGCTAGTATGACTAGGTGAATTTTTCAAAATACTACTTATTTGGGTGGTTTTATCTACTGACTGGTGAGTTACAATTTGAAGAGGTTTTGGGATAATTATGGTCTCGATCCTGTATTCTGTTCCTGTTTGCCTCAGGCCCTGACCCTTGGGGAAGTGAAACAACATAAGAATACTGTCAGAGCAGTTTCTCTCTTCCCACCAAAAAGATGTTGTGAGTTGTTGAATATTTTATATGCATTTATGTTTTTCTCATTTAAATTCTCTTTAGGGACAAGGGTCACATCTTCATTACAAGACTCTGTACACTTCTCCTTTCTGAATTAATAACTTAAAAAAAACATGGAACTCACCACTGGAAGGGACCTTTGTAAAAAAGCTGAATTATGGATGATTTAGTTTCACCGGGTGTTTAACCACTTTTGATCATAACTTGGAGGGATTTTTCATTTTCTTTTAATTCATAATTAACTGTAGATAATTTGAATCTAGTAAAATGTCCTACTTTCATTAGAGTTGATAAAAGTTTGAATGGGAAGGAGACTTAATAAATTGGTTAAGTAAGTGGCCATTGTTCTTAAACAAACTTCTTTTGCCTGAATGAAGTGACTGTGGAACCCAAGTTCCTAACTTACTACTGTGGGGTAGGTCCAAGGTCCAAGGAATTAGGCCAGGCTTCATGCAGTTCTAAAATCCATCTGTGCAACAGTTTTTACGAAAGGGACTATTGCCAAGTGCTAAGGAACATACATCAGTAAGAAACACAGTTACCGTTGTTTGTTTGCTTAAAATCTAGCAAGGAGCATAAAGTACATTTTCTAGTGACCCTTAACTTAGTTAGAGATGCTGATCCATTAACATTTTGTTTGTCGGTTTGGGTTTGTTTGTTTATTTAGCATGGGGTGAAAGGTATGGATCCTCTTCCCAGAAAAGTGCGAATATCGACCCTGTCTGCGTATGACATCAGAGAGTTTACGAACTTACCAAAAAAGTTGATAACGCAAAAATAGATACACAACAAAAGAATAAGTATATTGGGTGCAGGACACAGAGATAACATGTTGTTTCTCAAACATCCCTGGCCGTGAGATTCTGCCAGGGCCATGGTTATCAGAATCCACAGACAATTGATAATCCAAACAGGGTGCTCTTTAACAGGGAAACAGATCATTTTCTTTGAAGGACTGCTGAAGAGGAACAAAGTTGCCCAGAATTTCACCTCCTCCTTTTAGTTCTGCCTGTGTACCAAAGGAGGCTCCACAAGCAATGAAAACGCAAACTTGCAGGTGGAAAGACGGTGATACCAAGACATATACACACAGTGTAGTAGCAGAAAACCAGTCCTGGAACAAGCTCGACCTCTCTCTAAAACTACGTGTCTGCACAGTATTATGTTTACTTTCGTTAGGAAATAGACAATAACCATTAGATTTTTCTATATCTTCCAATATTACTAGCTCCCACAAAACCAAGGAGTAAGTAAGACTCAGGAGTCCTTTATTATTCACTGCAACTGTTTTTCCCTTATTACCACACACCCATGAACTGATTCTGCCTTCATTTCAAAACAGTAGAACTGGGTTCCATGCCTTATGACTGACCATCATTGTAAGGAAGTGGATGTCTCTCTCTCCCTATATAGTGGAAACCAAATATAATTCAACTCAGTCCAAAACTTATGGAGCTTAAAATTTTATCTTTGCCTTGATATTATAACAACAGAAATCACTCAGCATTATTTTACAAAGCAGACAATACTGCATGCATTTTTAAAGTAAGGGCCAAGGATCCAAAGGAATATAATTCCCGATGGGTTACAAAAGCCAGTAATTAAGAGCCAATGGAACAAAAGGCAAATGTGGTCCTGTTTCCTTTAGCCCTGCTCATCTACAATCCAAATTAACTTCAGGAGTCTACTCTAAGGGTCTGCAAGGAAACCCAAACAAATTAATTAGCATCTCCTAATCCCTATGCAAATCAGTTACCAAGGCTTTGCCTGGGCTCATCTGCCCTGGGGTGTATTTTCATGTCCTGCTGAGTTTAGTTTTGTCAGTTCTTGGGGGAATCTACAAAACTAAAATGTTTCAGTAAACACCTATGGCTTCTCTTCTATGACTAAGTTCCTTATTCTATTGCTGTAGCAGGTAAAATGAAATTCTATTAATGTCGACTCTAGATTTTAAATAATACAAGGGAGCATCACAGCATACAGACAAATGCTCATGACTTGTGGGCCTGGCTCTTGTCAATGACTTTGTACTTCCAAGCACTGCTTTCTTCAACGTTCTGGCCTTCATAGAAATACCGACAAACATACACTTAAGTAAATAAGTGTATAAGGGACAAATCAGACTCCTACTTTACTTAAATGTTCACATAAATGCCTAGAAATTCTTTTTCACTTTTTGTTATCGAAGAGCACTGCAACTTATAAATAAACATCTAGAGCAGTGGTCCCCAACCTTTTTGGCACTGGGGACCAGTTTCACAGAATACAATTTTTTCCATGGACATGGGAAGAGGGTACTGGAATGGCTTTATAGCCTGTCACCAGGTGAAGCTTAATTGTCACTTGCCACTCACTGATAGAGTTTTGATAAGTCTGCAAATGATTGATTTATTATGGTCTTTGTTCAGTCAAATTTCTCCACTGATGATAATCTGTATTTGCAGCTGCTTCCCAGCGCTAGCATCACCACCTCACCTCTAGCTCAGATCATCGGGCATTAGATTGTCATAAGAAGTGTGCAACTTGGCCCCTCAGATGTGTAGTTCACAGTAGGGTTCACGCTATGACAATCTAATGCCACCACTGATCTGACAGGAGGTGGAGCTCAGGCGGTAATGCGAGTGATTATACAGATGAAGCTTCGCTGGCTCATCCACTGCTCACCTCCCATTCTGTGGCCTGGTTCCTACCAGGGCAGGTACTGGGCCATGGCCTCGGGGTTAGGGACACCTGATCTAAAGAAATAGTTAAAGGGTGGTAAGAACTCACACCTGAAATTAATAAATACTGTGTGTCAACTGTAATTGAACATTTTTTTTTAAAAACTAAAAAGTGGGTAAGAACTTTAAGAAAGTGAGCCTTAAACACTAAATGTATGGTCTATGATACATGCAAGAGATAATGCTGGCCAACTACTGAATAAGAACTTAATGTGTGACCCAGGATTTTATGCAATAACAATGCCAGATCTAATAGAGTTTGGCACATTGAGTAATTTGTAGGTCTGGTAAAGGAAATATAAAATCTAGCAAGAAAAGTAACTGCAGAGAGAGAAAGTAGGATTGAGAATTGGACCCATAATAACTTATTTGCATAGTTAGAAAAGATGTGATTTAGGCTTAAACTACAGGGACCATTGCCTCATTGTGCTACTCTAACACGTGTGTGTGTGTGTGTGTGCGCGCGCACGGGCATGTGTGAAAACACTAGGTGCATGTCCTAATCCCCTGATTCTCAAATGTTTGGAGTTAATTAAACTTAGTCTCTAAGAAAAAAATGGATAGTCCTTCTGAAATACAGAATCTAGCCATCAATCTTCTTTTATTAATTTAATTGCTTTATTAAAGGTCTCATTGGTACATAAACTTTAAAAGTGGAATCTTTTGACCTCACTGGAAAACAGAGTGAATATTTTATTGTTGAAGGTTTGTATAAAGAGTTATCTCCTATTGAAAGAATCATGGTTTAACAAAAGTCCCTAGTACTATAAGTTTTAAAACAATTCCTTTAAATATAAGCAACCCCATTCCTAAAATTCTAAACAAAAAGAGATCATTTCTAATTTATATATAAAGTGTATAGGTAAAGTCACTAGGATAATCACTATTCTTTAGTAGTGGTAAACTTGAGGAAATAAATTTTGAAAGTAACTTAATGAATGTTAAGTATTGTATGATGTCAATTTTCTCCAGAAAGTTTAATCTGTTCCTTGGGGAATTTGAGATAACATTAGTTTGCAACCTCTGTTTCTAAAACTGTAGTTTTCAGAAACATAGACTTTTTCTTGACTACTCTAGTTGTGAAACAGTTCTGCTTGTTTTTCAAATACATTTCGTTGAGGAGATACGGCCAACAGGAATACACAGGAAAATTGCATTTCTCATATCTGCTGCATAACAGGAATGATAGTAATGCAAATATTCTGCATTTAGAAAACATCGTTCTTCCAAGGACTCTAAAATTTCTTGCATTTATTTTCCATGATTCTCTGTGATTAAGAAATAACAAATATTTTTACTTCTATTCTGCAAGTGGGTAGGCCAATTGCTAGTAAGTGATTAGCTTCAGTAATTAAACACCAGAAGAATTAGAACTAGAAACCTTGGACATGTTTCACTTTGTAGCATATTTACACCTATTACAAAATATTCAATTTCTTTTAAAAGAAGATAGTAAAGAATCACAAAACTTTAGACGTGCTTTTATCTCAAAGTACTAAGATACTAACATAGTTCAAAATCTAGATTAAAACCATTGGGAGCTAATTTCAACCTTTACATTATTGAAAAGAAAATAACTAACTGTAGATAGTAAGTGAATTAGTCAGTCATAAAATCGTAGGCATAAGTGTCTGGTGACTTTGACTTCTGATATCTTTTACTATCTGATTCTATCTTTGCAGTTTTAATACTATGCCAATATACTGGGGGGAGAAAATGTAAAAATTATGAAATGCATTTGAGAAATATACTATTTTATTACACATCTCAGTCGGGAACGTGACTCCTGTAGCTAAGCACACTTGCCTGTGATGCGGCAGGTGCATGTGTGTGCTCTGGGTAAATAGAAGACTTCAAATAAAAGTACAAGGTATACAGGCAAATGGAATACTTCTTAGCCACAGAAAAGCTGACATGCTGCCATTTGCCACAGCATGATGGACCTTGAGAATATCATGCTAAGTGAAGTAAGTCAGATGGGAAAGAACAAGAACCGCATGATTTCATTCATATTTGGGATATAAAACAGAAAGTAACAAATGAACAAACAAAACAAATAAACTCATAGACGCTGACAACAGTATGAAGGCTACCAGAGGGAAAGGGGAGGGAGGATGAAGAGAGTGGAGGGGGGCAAATATGCAGTACCAGAGGGAGACGAGCCTTCGGGCAGTGAGCACACAATGCAATACACAGATGATGCATTATAAAACTGTACTCTTGAAACTTGTAGAATGTGATTAACCAACGTCACCCCAGTAAATTTAATAAACATGTGCAGTAGCTGTTAGTTTAAGTGTGTTGCCCAATATGCCTTTTTAGGTACTCAGTTTTTAAATAGTTTCCACATAGTTTGAGATAATTTTTTTCCTTTTCTAAAATAAAGGCTTATCCAAATACATATTGCCATGAAAATAAAATTGGCAAGAAAGGAATTACATTGTTTTCTCTACTAGTGCTCGTTACGTTAACAGAATCATTGGACCATATTACAAAGCTTATTAAATTATTCAGCAATTATTATTTTTCCTTCAGAGAATATAGATATTGGCAAATATGTATATAAATGAAAAAGCTTAAAAGTTCCCAACCATATTTATGCCAGCATAGATATTTCCATCATGTAAATAAGCGGCCATGAGAGGCTGGTGGTCTGAGCAAGTCTCTCTCATCTCAGTGCAAAGTAATTTCCTTCTTCTTCCTCCCCTGCTTCTCAGCATCTCAACCTGAGTCTTTTGTTTATGGTAGTAGACTGGGGCGGTCCAGCCTGGCACGGCATAACTTCCCAGGACCAGAACGGTGAGGTTGGAAGGGACAAAGGGTTGGTGAAATGACCCCTCCTTCTGACTTCACCGCCGCTATACTGCAGGCCTGCGAGGTGCATCCCTCTGCCTCATCCATTGTCTCATGCCATTCCAGAGAAAACATTCATTACACAGAGCTCTCATTCCATTTCTACAAGGACAAGGTTTGCCACGGCCTACATTTCTAAGGAAGGGAATGGGCAAAGACAGCCTGAGTTTTCCCGTCAAATATAAAAATCTCTCTTCTACTCAAATACAAAGAAATCTTTTCCTTTTTATATGTCACTTTTTAAACGGGAGCTAAAACATTGAAATAAATAAAGGAAAGTTTAATTGTAATTAAACCTTCAAGTTAGTTTTAATTGTAATCTTAATTAATGGGATCAATTAGAAGCTTGAAAAGAAGGATCAGCTAGGGCTCAAATGAACACTAGGAGTCAACTTTTATTTTGGGGCTCAGAACCTTTACTATGTATTCCCATTGTGTGTCTCTCCTTTATCTATGAAGGATCTGCATGAAGTTCCCCAAGGCTTGGTCACTGTGGGCCAGGGAATGAAAAGACAATAAAGTACAGTGTATGACAGGAAGCAAATGAGTGACAAAGATTTTGCAGAAAGCCCTGGTACCCACAGTTCATCTTTTCCCTGCTTTGTGGCCCTCTTCCCCATCCTGTCTTCCAATACTTGACTTCTAAAACTCTTATTTCAGGAAATGCTACCAGAGGTTATCATTTAAGAAGGTCCTGCTCACTAACAGTGGTTATCATTTAAGAGGGTATGCAAAGGAGGTAGGTGGGAGACCCCGATTCATTGGCTAAGATTGCGGTTGGGCAAGATACGTCTTCTTGTCTGAAATGGAACTGCAGATGCACCTTACCCCAGATTGTAATAGACCAAAGGTTCCTGTTCATCCAGGGTTCATATCAAAATTATGGGGTGAGTTAAAAACAGACCTGATAAAACCTTCAGTTTGGGGACAAGGCACTGATATTTTAAAATAAAATTCATAGACAAGTCTATACAGCTACAAATCATCAGGGTTAATGATCAAATGTAAGTTTTAAAGAACTATTAATGTTAATTTAACACGTATGTGACAGACACTTTTTCACGGTGTGCAAGTATCACAGAGAAATGTGTCCCGAGTTTGAAACTTATTCAAACTAATTATTCTCAAATAATCTTTAAGATACCATTTAACCTTATATGGAGAAAGCCTGTATATCTTTTTCTTAGCAGAGAAAATATGAAGCAGCAAAGAAGAAACTGAAGCAAAAACATGGCCATCAGAAGGTATTTAGCCATAGTGATGGTGCATTCATCAAATGAACTGGATCTCAGAGAAAACACCACACATGCGTTATCAAGTCACTGCCATCTGGATGCAAAACCCAGCCTTGCTTCCTGCTGAAGCCCAGGGAGCTGAACCATAAAGGAGTCTATAAGGTTTGGGATTTGTTCTTTTAAACTGATGTCTGTATTTTATTTGGATTTCCTGAATTTTCACCTAATGTCCGATTTCTGTTCCAGGATCCCATTCTGGCTGCCATATTACATGTAGTGGCCATGTCTTCTTCGATTCCCTTTGGCCGTGAAAGGTTTCCAGACTTTCCTTGTTCATGATGACCCAGGCAGACTTGAGTACTGGTCAGGTATTTTATAGAATGTCCCTCGGTTGGGGTTACCTGATGATTTTCTCGTAACTTACTTAGGGTTATGATGTTTGGGGGAGGAAAATCGCAGAGGTGAAGTGCCGTGTTCTGTTCTATCACATCAAGGACATGATTGCTATGACTTATCACTGATGATGCAGAGCCTGATCAACTGGCTGAGATGGTAACTGCATAGTTTTTAACACAGCAGACACTTCATTGGCATATAAGTATGCCAATAAATGTAAAACCAACAAATGTAAAATGAACCATATTAAAATGTGGTTTTAGCAATCTCACTATGAGCCCAGGGGAGATAACTATTATTTAAAAGTCCAATGTTATGTATTGAATTGTAAAGAGATCATTAAGCTGCCCTATATTTCAGGCTTAGTAAACAATGTGGAGAGTGAAATAATATGAATTGCTGGCAATCTATATAACAGATTCTTATAAAAGGTTTTGTGTTACTTTCATCTGTTTGATTAAATATGCTAATTTTACTATTTCAAAAAATAAATAAAATGTGGTCTTTTCCAGGCTTTTTTACCTTAGAATATGTCCCTCTCAAGATCCGATAACTTTACAAAGGCATTACTCATGTCCACACTGCTAAGGTTTTTCACAATAATTGAAAAGGGTGACCATACACTGGCTACAATCTTAGGAACTGGTGTCCCCCCCACATTTGTACACAGTCACGGGGTGGTGAGATCACGGTGATGAGGGAACCACTCAGTATCCTCGAACTGTGGCTTTTTTGTCCTACAAGTATACAAAATTATTACAATAACTGTTTCCCCTAGTACACGTGTTGCTTGCCCTGGACGTTTAGAATTAATTTGTGATCAAATTTCACTGTAGCTTTGCCGTTGGTTTAAATAAATATTGTTATAACACAAACTGAACTTAGTTCTGGGTTAGCACATAGTGGTAATTTTTCTGTGCTCCTAAAACAGTGGTTTTTAAAATGAATTCCTCACTAACAGATTGCACACTGAGTAATTTTGTTAGAATACTAAGTGAATCTTTCCAATAGTAAGTTACAAGTACTCTTTTTTGTGTACATAAAATTAAAATGATGCATTTGATTTATTTTACTTCATAAAGATTCTAGCACTACACTTGTATGTATCTTAGTGAACAGCATTGTCATTTTCTTCTTCTTATATTTAGTAAACAAGAGTTAAATGAAAATTGGGAGGGGCATTCGGACCTATTATGGTTGTTCTTTGTACCCCATAACAGCCAAAGAATATTTCCCCATATTTCTTTGCCTTTTCCTCACAGATTTTCCAAGGGTAGAGTTGACCTTTTGGCTACCTCCTATTCTCGATTCTCTTATTGTGACCTCCTTTTTTTCATCCAAGTTATTAAATTCTCTCAGCATTTAACAACTACCAGATTCACATGGCCTCAGTAGATTTTATTTCATTTTTAAAGGTTTTTTGACAATAGAACAAGCTCTGTTTGGGATGAGAGCATCCCCTTGACTTGTCGCCTCTCTACTAGATTTAACAGTGTGGTTGTCAAACGTCCACTTATTGTTTTCAGAGGACAGTATCTGACTGGATCTCAGTCTGATTTACGCCCTGTCACTTTGCAGACATAATAGAACTGCAGATAAAAGATGGGAAACCTTTCTTCTGCCCCTTCGAGATGGGAGATTGCTGAACTGCAGGTGAGAGCCTTAGAAATTTGTACTGTGTCTCGGCACCTGTGCACAGGTGTCCAGTGGAATCAACTAGAAGGAAACTGGGGGGCTCAGCGTGTGAGGCTGCAGAGAGGGCTGTCTCTCCTTCCCAGCAGAAAGTTGAAGGAGTCATATAGCACTTTTCTCCAGTACTTGTGGTATTTGAACAGGCATGGGAAAAATGGATAGAACATAAACCTCAAAGTGAATATATAAAACATATAACATATGAGGCAAACAATTTAGAATTAAGGGAATCTATTTTTCAACAGAATTACTCTATTTATACCAAACTACAAAGAATATTTCAGTAGAAATGAAGTTATACTATGGTAATATTTACCCAAAGATACCACTTAAGAAACCTAATACAAAATAGATAATTGATAGATTAGAAGGAAGGAAGGAAGGAAGGAAGGAAGGAAGGAAGGAAGAGGGAAGGGAGGGAGGGAGGGAAAGAAAAGGGGAGGGAGGGAGGGAGGGAAAGAAAGTAAGTCTGTGGAGCTATTTTAAAAAAGCAATATATTGATATTCTTGCACTAACCCACTGCTATATTGATAACTGTTTCAGAAACAAGATTCTTGCAGGCCTTTCTTGCCAATGTCTGCAGAATCAAAGAGCCATCACGAGATAACTCTGATGCAGCTGACTTATTTGATTTGCACAGTTACTTTTCTTAATTTCTAAATTGTGTGCCAGCCTATACATGAGCTGGGAAAAGACTCAATTCTCTTTCTTGTAAGAGACAAGATTTGAAATAGTTTTATAAACATGATTGTTAATTTCTAGGGTGTTGTTACTTGTTAATTGACAAACAAAGATTTTTCTTTTCAATTAACAGCAATAAGAATTACACTGTACTGCTGTTTGAGGCTTCGGGCTGCTAACACTGCAATGGCACGTCTCACCGTGTTTGTCTAGAAAATGTTTACAAAAGGGAAGGAGGACTCTATTATGATCTGTCTATTCTTAAATACAATAGTTCAGAGTAGTGCTAGACAATTTGTTTAGAAAGAGTCTTTCTTAGGTGACAAAATAAGATTGTTATCTAATAAAACAATGGATTAAGAATCTGCTGACAAGCAAAAAAGAACCTCTTCAGCCATTAGTTTAAGTTTTATGGAAAGTAAGCTGAGCAGGATATATTCTGATGCAGGATCTTTCAAACATATTGGTAACTATGACTATTTCTTTAATAGTAACTGCCCAATTATCTAGCCCCACCAAGGAACGGGGTGTTCCGTGAAGCAACACACCATACAGATGACTGAAGCTTGTCCCTTCTAATTACCACATAGAGTTCTCTGACCCCATCCAAAAACACCAGTTAGGGAATCAATATTTCTAGAATGGATTATCTTCTTCCAAACAATTTAGAGCATAGTGTTTTCAATGTGGTAGAGTATTCAGAGGATAATCCAAGATTATCGTTTTGAAAAACCAATGTACTGTGTTGTTACCTCTCTTTCAGTTCACCCCAATAAACCTCTTACAAGATAATATTTGCTTTTAGTTGCCCAGTTTTTAAGTATTCTCCTGATAGATTCAGGGAGTCTGTCTGTCTTACCTCCCACTTCTGACCCAGATACTCACGCTTATTTCCTGTGATCTCTAAAGCCAGATGGCCAGATTTGTTAGCACTGTGCTTCCACAAGATCCATGCAAGCAGTGAGGGCCTAAGGTAATACTGTAAAATGGTTAAAATATAGTCCTGGAGCCAGTCTGTGCTGGACAAATCCCAACTCCATTATTTATTGGCTGCGTGAGTCTAAACAAGTTACAGGGTCCCTGTGTGCCTCTGTGTACTTTAACTGCTTAGTGGGCATCCTAAAAAGAACATAGTCATGGTCATGATAAATAGCAAATGAGATAATCCTTGTGAAACAGAACTATAAGAAATCGGTGATAATAATAATAAAAAGATGATGGTTACTGGAATTTTTACTGTGGGCCAACAGTTTTTCTTGTTATTACTAATTGCCTGATTTTCCTGTGCACGGATTTTTGGCAGTGCTAAGTTGTCTTTTTTTCCCTTTGGCTAGCATCTAGGTGGTAGATTTGCTGGCCATGTAAACTAGAGATAAATAGGATGATACTATATAGAGATAATATTCATTTAGGAACATATGACTTTAACATTAACTTAGGAACATATGACTTTAAAAATATGCCATAAGTTGATGTTTTGCCTCTTTCCTTAATATTAAATTTCTTCATTCAAAATGTTCTGCTTGTGCTTTATCATGTTCCCAGTAGACCTTGCTACCTTTTTGTGCTGCTGTTTGTATAATGCAATTTACATGATGTTTTCACCATTCACTGTATTTTTCGGACTATAAGATGCACCATACCCACCATAAGATGCACCAAGGTTTTAGAGGAGGAAAATAGGAAAAAAAATTTTGAAGCAAAAAATGTGGTAAAATATTTAATAGCATAAATAACAGAATATTTCACCAATGTAAATGTAAACAGCCAGGTAAACTACATTAGGACTCTAAGATGCATCCCCATTTTCCTCCCAAATTTGGGGGAAAAGTGAATCTTTTTTTTTTTAAAGATTTTATTTATTTATTTTTAGAGAGAGGGGAAGGGAAGGAGAAAGGAGAAAGAGAGGGAGAGAAACAGCAATGCACGGTTGCCTCCCACATGGCCCTCACTGGGGACCCGGCCCACAACCCAGGCATGTGCCCCGACTGGGAATCGAACCGGGACCTTCTGGTTCCCAGCCCGCGCTCAATCCACTGAGCTACACCAGCCAGGGTGGAAAAGTGAATCTTATAGTCCGAAAAATACAGTAATTTCTGAACCACCTTATGTACAATCAGGTGCTATCAAATGATTGGAATAAGCTGAAAATCATGGTAAATGTGATGAATGAAGCAGGGAATTTCTACAGTCTATTCCAGACACCCTATTAAAAGGAGCTTATATGAAGGTCTCCTTTTAAAATTTAAATTTAGTATACTTTGCACAATTTTACTGGGTGTTACTCTTAGAGAATATGGAATTTATGAGCTGTCACGTGGATGAAAGAAAAGCACAAAGTTCTCATGTTGCTTCAGCACACGATCCTTACCTTCAACAATCGCCTGCTTTGTGGGAGACAGCCAACACATCACCATGCTCTCGGCCATGGTCAGCCGATAAATAGTTACAGCATCAGACGGTGACCATTACAAGCCAGCGCCCAGAAATGTCTGAAATAGAGTCTCGAGTGGCATTCAGAGAATGTCTGAGGATGTCCTCTCTGAATTGTTGCCAAAATCAGAATTGCCTAGAAGCCGCTCAGTGACCCAGTTCTGCAAACAGACCCCTCTCCCATTTTCTGGGGACTTACTCAATATGAGTCACTTCCTTAAGGGTGGCTCATTGGGAAACAGTACAAAGAAAGACCTGACAGAGTTCCAGAGACACAAAGGATCTCATTGGCTCCTTTGGAAACATGCAGGTGAAACAGCTGATGGACTAGAGATTTATAAGGATGACTTTTGGAAGGGAAAAGCTGAATTTCAAATTTTTGGTTCCTTGCCTTTGGGAACTAATTCTAAATACACATTTGATAAAGGCCTTACAAGATTTATAATGTCCTTACCCTACCAAGAAATGTTTATTAGGGGAACATTCCCAGAGGTGAATTTGAAGATAAAATAAATTAAAAAACAGAGAGAGAAAATTCCTTCTTTATCGTTTTACTGACAAATGACAACAGAAGAAAGCACATAGAGATTCATTTTCTTTTTTTAGGCACCATCAAAGCATTTTTGCAACATTCCATCAGGTCACATGAATTTATTAGCCATGCTGTTAATATACAATAGAATTAACATCAAATGGGGATGTTTTATGTCAGTGGAAAATACTTATAAAAAGACTAATGTTTTTGAGATGGAATTGACATGATAAGGCTTTGGAATTGAATTATCCCAGTTGTTTCTTGGCTACCTACTCTAGCAAATATTGTCAATGGTTCATTTCCACCCAGTATGCTGACCTCAAGAGCCTGGTCTGTATTGATGGATACTGACTAGAGTGCACAGTACTGTAGACATGGACATGCAAGAGCAAGCTAAGTATTGGTCAAGAAGAGTATTTTCACTGTGCACACAATCCTACTATTACCATCCCACATCTGTATGCTGCACTGAAATTGAGTACTTCCTCCTGTGCCTGGCACTGTGACAGGCCTTCCCAGATAATCTCACTGAACGAACAGGGGTGGATGCTCGCTGCCACTCACAGCCCAGCAGGAAACACACTATAGAACCTGCAACACAGGCCTCTCGTTCTCGGGCTTGAGTTGGTCATTTTTTTTTTTTTTTTAATACATTTGCCCAGCTGGGACACATGGGAAAAAGCAGGTCTTCTGAGTCCAAAGATACCCCCTGAGAGTTTAAGGACATGAAACCTCTTTTCCTAGAAGTTCAGGTCTCCTCCTTCCAGACCAGATTCCTTCTGAGATCAGCAATGCAGTGGCTTAAATTTCTGGTTTAGCTGCTACCTCTTCGTTTCACAACTTTTACTTTCTATTGAAAATCCAAATCAGAATCAAAGTAAAAACATTTTTGGGGGGGATTCTTAAAGGGAATGAAAATGAGGCTGTAATGGTTATGGCCAGGATGCAATTGAGAGGCACAGCTGCCCGGACAATTGCATTACAAAAGAAAGGCTTTCTTTTTATTCAGGAAAATGTCACCAGGATTATGACTTCAGATTAACCTACCAGCACTTGAACTTCAAATTTACTTGCCGTTAAAGAATTCCAAATCACGAGAAACTGTATAATGCCTGCTTTAGATTTTCTAACAGAAAGTGAACATTTGAGTTTTGCAGCTAAAACAGACATTAAAGCTATGGCATCGCTAACTTCCTCGGGAAGGGGAAGGAGATCTGAAATTAGAAACATAGAGTTAAGAAGTAACATGGAAATCATCATTTTTTTTCATCGCTTACCAAACAATGCCTCATGCATCACCCACAGAAAAACAACAGCAAAAAAACAGCCAGGCACATATGCAGAGCTACTTCCCCAGGAGCTGAGAAGGAGAGACTTCTGCCTGACTTTATCAACCTGTTATCACAGCACTATTGTTTTCTCATGTCCACAGGAGATATTTCTATTATTTATGCTTTTTAAATGTTTTTGTTTTATTGATTCTAGAGAGTTGGGAAGGGAGGGAGAAGGAAAGGAAGAGAAACACTGACGTGAGAGCTAAACTGATTGGCTGCATCTTCCCTGAGCATGTGCCTGGACCAGGGATCAAACTGCTGACCCTTCCGTCTGCAGGATGACACCCAACCCACTGAGCCACACTGGCCGGTTGGTTTTTGATTTTACTAAGTGTACTGGGTTCCTTCTTGTGAGAAAACTGCTTTCCAGGTGTGTAATCTTTATATCATTTCTAAACCAAATATACTTTATTTTATTCTCTGTAATAAAACAGCACAATATGAAATGCATTCTCTCAAAAGAAAAAAGAAAAGACTCTGAGGTGTTACTACTATTAGATAAGCAATATTTCTTAATCAGTATTTCTTGTGAAATGGAATTAACAACCTTATAAATGATGTGAGTTTGTTAATCCCATGCTTTTGTGTTGCCTTCATCCACAATACTATCTTCCTTTTATTATAATTCACTAATGAAAAAATACTTCTATCTTGTTGAACTATTTCAAGGACCAGACGTTAGACTTCTCCAGTTATTCCCTTATCCACTGATAGCATGTGCCTTTGACAAAACATGAGGTATCTTACAATTTAGGATTTTGCATTTGCCTGCTTCACCGCAGCACTGGATAGGTATTAACCTGTTTCACACTTCCAAAGCAATTCAGGTAACACTTCAGCGCACTCAGTTATAAGCGCCATAATTCTGGCTGCCACGCTGACCCAAGTCATAAAAGCTTTGATATTTTTTCCTCCATGGACTGTGGTCTTTATTCATGTGGTGGGTACAAGCTATCTAATTCTCCTGAAAGAATGCAAACTTTTGTGCTGTTGGTTTATTTATTTACTTTCCTACTCTGGACTCTCTGTGCAACAAAAGTGAAATTCCCTGGGTCATTCTGTGGTCAGGGACTTGTCCATATCTTGGCAAACGACTCAAAGGCCCAAGGGATGCCTGGGACAGGTTTGACCCATTCTACATCTGTTTATGACGTATATTTTGTAGCCATTAGTTTTCAGCATGGAAATAATATCTTAATTGACCTAAAACCACAAGTACATTTTCAGTGTTGGTAACACTTCACCTTTGCCCTGCATATTTTATAGTGGAAACCGAGTATCTAAGAGTGACAGCAATTTTCCCCAGGTTAATGACCAAATGATACTGCTGTGAGAAACAAACCGATGCCAGGGAAATTCTACAATCTTTTTAGCATTTACCAATCTAATTAACTGTCTTGAGACTGACAAATTATGCAAGGCAGTTATGCTAAAGGCATTTCATAGACTGCAGTAAATAGGAGCCAACTGAAACAGGTGAGATAAAAACCCTTGAAATGATTTTAGTGTTTCAGCAACCTGAACATTATAATCAGAATGGAATCCAAATTTTCTGTTTTCAAAAGAATCAGGCAGTTCTATGATATCATGAACTATATTTAGCAAATTACTAATAACTGTAAACATATGCCAGCTACTATAATAGATGTTGAGGATACAGCAGAGGACACAATATACTCCCACCAAAACAACGGAACAAAAAACTTGCCCTCATGTGACTTACATACTGGTAGAAAAGAAAGATTAAAAAATAATAAAACATGGTATATTAAATTGTCTTAAGTGCTACGGAGAGAAATTAAGCAAGAAATGGGTGCCAGGGAGCTGTTTTTTTAAACAGGTGATTAGGAAAGGTCTCACTGTGAACGAGCCATCTTAGCAAAGGACTAAAGGAGAGGAAGGAACGAACCACATGAGACCTACCTGGAGTTAGATGACTCTGGGTAGAAAACACAGGAACTGCAGTGGCCCCGTGGCAGGCGTGTGCCTGTATGTGTGACAATCAGAAAGGAAGCTCTACTGGGTGGAACAGGGTGAAGGCAGGAAAGAGGAGGAAGAGATGGACTTGGGGGCAGGGCAGAAAGGAGTACAAATTACTTAGGGCCTCAGAGATCACAATAAAGATATGACTTTTATTCTGAGTAAAAAGGAAGCGATTGTGAGGCTTTGAGGAGTTTGTTTTTATAGCTTCTAAGTTAAAAACAGACCCCAGGCGGCCAGTGGCAGAAATACAGAGCCAAGGCAGAAGTCATTGCAATAATCCAGGTGAAATAAAAATGTGACTTGGGGCCCGGCTGGTGTAGCTCAGTGGATTGAGCGTGGGCTGGGAACCAGAGGCTCCCGGTTCAATTCCCAGTCAGGGCACATGCCTGGGTTGCAGGCCAGGTCCCCAGTGAGGGCCATGTGAGAGGCAACCATACATTGCTCTTTCTCTCTCCCTTCTCTGCTCTCTGAAAATAAATAAATAAAATCTTAAAAAAAATGTGACTTGGACTGAGGTGGTAATGCGAGTGGTTGGTTCAGGGATATATTCTGAAGGCAGAGCCAATATGATTTGCTGTTACATGAATGTGAGGTATGAGTGAAAGAAGAAAATTATGATTTTGTAATGTTGAGCCTTGAAAACAGGAAGGATGGAGTTCTATTTCTTGAAATAGGAAAAACTATAAGAAAAGCAGGTTTGGAGGAAGAGTTGAAGTTCAGGTTTGGTATTTTAAGCTTGCACTGTGTATGATTTATCCAAGTGGATTTGTCAGGTAGGCTGCTGAAGTTCTGGAGTTCAAAAATGACACCTGGGGTGGAGACGTGCCTCTGGGAGTTGCCAGGGTGTGATGGCATTGAAAGCGATGAGACTACCCATGTTCGTCAAGGATGAAGTGCAGACAGAGAGGGTTCCAGGGACCTGGCTCTGGACCACACCTATGCTGGGAGGTCAGAAAGACCGGAAACAACCAGCAAAGGAGCAGAGATGGAACAGCTAATGGACAAGAGAAAACATCAAGAGAATATAGGATTCTAGAAGCCAGCTGAAGAAAATGTGTCAAGAAGGAGAAAATGGTCAAGTATGTCAAAAGCTACAGGGAAGTTAAAATAGACAAGAAATGAGGAACATCCACTGACTAGAGACTGGGGACAGTGGGAGGTGAAGAAACAGTTACACTATGTTTATACATATTTCAAGAAATTTTCTTAAATAGGAGTAAGGAGATGAATCAGTAGGGAGTAAGAACTTGAAGATTAGCAGCTTTTGGTTAGTTGTTTTTTAAACATTAAAAAGGGAAAGATTGATATAGTAGAAGATGGGAGAATTTCTGGGGTAATGTCCTTAAGTAAGAGAAAGACAATATGATCTGGTGCACAGTGAAATGCTGGAACAGCTGGGGACCAACGATAGGTTAATGTGACTCAGTGAAAGTCAAAAGTTCCAAGAAAACAACTGACTAGAAGGTCAGGCCATAGGAAAGTAAAAGTTTTTATACACTGAGATCATAATATGATGATAAGGTAAAATTCGGATAAACTAAAGCATCAGAGCAAGGCAATATGTTTTCCTATCATCATCATCATCAGGTATTCCATTTAATAAATGCATAATGTATGAGAGTCATTATTCTGAACACTTTACACTAATTGTCACTTAATTTTCATAATGAACAATCCCCCCCGAGAAGGCTAAAACAGACGACTTAGCAACTTTTCAAGGTCACATGGCGTGTAGGGAGTTCACAGGGCTTCCCAGGCAGGCCGTCTGTCTGACCCTAGAACCTATGCTGTAAATCACTGTCTGAGTCTTACTCTCCATGCCTTCATAAATCTATCTGCTTACCTACCTAGACAGTCCCACAGACTGACTTCTGTTGAATTTTTCCAATAGTGAAGAATTATATGAATAAATACTTATAAGACAATGAAAGGTAGTGAAATACAAAGACCGTGAATCTAGCTAGCCACTCATGCTATTACTGTGGGGTTGAAATTTAAAAATGGGTTACCCATCGGCTTCTGGGTCACGGGCATTATTGAGAGATGGAGACCCACTCATCTTTGCACCCTGTTCCTCCCAGGAGACACTGGAGTAGAAAGGAACAGCAGGGAAGAGGCAGAAGCAGGCTACTTTTTCACACAGGAATAACGTGCTGCTCCCCTGGGTAAAACTAGCATGACTTCTTAAAAGAGGTCAGTCTGCAGGTGTCCTGGTTATGAGTCATCAGAGGGAGGACTCTAAGGGAATATCAAGGACCTTTCACTGGAAGGCAAGGCCTCCTTACCATTCACGCAATTCCCCTGGCCTGGGAGATGGGGAAGTAGTTGGTGACTTATTTCTACCTCCACTGTCGACAGACTCCAAAACCCAACAAAAAAGTGACATCCAGATCTTTTTTATGAACTCTTAAATAACTCTGCTTCAGTTTTATTAAATGTTTTTAGTATTTGCTAACTTTATGCTTTCTGATGGGGAAAAAAAATACTTGAAGGAATAAATTGTGTCTGATTTTGCATTTATTATAATATTTAGAAATACTAAGCCTATACTAGACATTCAATAAATATTTGCTGATTTTTAAAGACCTCATTTTAGACCAATTTATTGTATGTGTGAATCAAGTAAAAAATATGTTACAGCTCTTTATTTATTGATTTCTTCACTGAATTAGTGAATACCTATTCCTTAAATAGGTGCCATATTCCATAAAAATTATACCATATTCCTTAAAAATTAATACAACGTAACACCTAGAACACACATTCAGATTTTATTTTTATTACTTTTTAAAATTTACTAATTTGAGAGAGAGAGAGAGAGAAACATCAGTCTGTTGTCCTAGTTATACTTTCGCTGGTTGGTTCTTGTATGTGCCCTGACCAGGAATGGAACCTGCAACTTTGGCCCGAGGGACAACACTCTAACCCACTGAGTTACTTGGCCAGGCAAAGATTTTTTAAAAATATTTTTAAATGATTATTTAAGTTACTATTAAGTAATAATTTAAAATATTTTTAAAATTCCTATTTTTTTAGGTTTTATATGCAAAATCTAAGTAAAACAAAAATATGCTGCTAGGCAAATAATCTTAACTTTAAAGTTAAGTCATAGGAAAACAAAATACAAAAATAAGAAAGATATATTGACTTATTTTTAAAATAACATTTATTGTAACATAGTTGTTCAACATGCTATTTTATATTAGATTTTTTAAGTTTTTTTTTTAAGATTTTTATTTATTTTTAGACAGAAGGGAAGGGAGGGAGACAGAGAGGGAGAGAAACAGCAATCTATGGTTGCCTCTCACATGGCCCCCCTGGCGACCTGGCCTGCAACCCAGGCATGTGCCCTGATGGTGAACCGAACCTGCGACCCTTTGGTTCGCAGCCTGTGCTCAATCCACTGAGCTACACCAGCCAGGGCTTATATTAGCTTTTTAATAAAGTTTATGTCTTAGGGATTTAATGCTAAATAACCAATTATACCAAAACTAATTGGCTTGAAGCAACAGTCAACATTTATTATCTTATAGTTCCTGGGAGTCAGGAATTTGGACGAAGCTTGGCTGGGCAGTTCTGTCTTGGGGACTCATTAAGGGGCCTTGTGGGGCCGCAGTCATCTGAAATCGGACTAGAACTGAGCCGGATCTAGTTTCAAGGTGGCTCCCTCACGTAGTTGGCAGGCTGCTGTTAGTTGTTGGCAGAGGGTCCCAGTTCCTGTGTGAGCTTCTCCACAAATTGCCCGAGTGTCCTCGTGACACGGTGGCTGGCTTCTCCCCAAAGTAAGTAACTCAGAGGGTACGGCGGCAGCCACAGCATCTCTGTAACTTAGTCACAGAAGTCACTAACTAATGACTTCCACAGTATTCTGTTGGTCACGTGGGCAGCAATATTTTGGTGTGAGAAGGAATTACACCAGGACATGAATTCTAGGTGAGGATCGTTGGACCCCATCTTCCAGGCTGGCTGCTACAGTCTAACCTTGGTCTGCAATGGTTCGTGTTGCTCCCACACGCAAAATGCACTGAGCCAAAGTCCACAAAAGTCTCACTCCATTTATAGCATCAGCTCAGAGTCCAGAATCCCCTCATCTAAATCAGGTCCAGGTGTAGAGGAAGCACCTCAAACACGAATCCTTAAGTACAATTCTTCAAGTATAGCTCTTCTCAATGTGAAGCCATATGAGTTAGAGAGACAACTTGTGCCCTCCCGAAACACACACACCCACTGGTCCACAATAAGACATAGGATGGCTTCATTAGGATTAAAGACCTGGAATTAATTTTCTGTAGCTTTTGCCTCTGTCTTCTGGGTTGTTGTTTCTTCTCTCTAAATTACACGTATTATGCCACGAAAGGTAGACCTTTTTTGAAGTTGAAGAAACACAGCCACTTCCTGCTTGAAGAAATTTGAAGTTCCAAAAGCCTCTTTCATTGTGTGCTTCGTCTGTTCCTTTCAGTCCAGGTTGGTGATGTTTGGTCAATACGACCTTCTTAAAAATATTGCGGGTTTCTCATGAATCCTGTTGTAGTTCATTCCAGAAGACAAAAGCCACAACCACAAATCTCTGACATAAGCTCTTCTCGACCTTAGGCTTCTGCTGAGGCTGTGGAGGCACAATACCCTAAGCTTTTTAGAAACCCCATTGTCTGGCTGAATACTTCTCTGAGGCGCTACTTTAAATATCCCTGAGGTCATAACAAAAGACTTCACAGCCATAATTTTAGCTCTGTATTTATATCATGTTTTCCTGACAGTGGATTTGGATTTGATATTTGCCTGGAAGCCACCTCCTACTTTTAGCAGTGTTGGACATCTAGCGAGGTGAAGATTTATTAAAACCAGCAAGTCCTGGCTCACTTATGTTTGACATTCCTTCGTTTATTTCTCTCATCGCACATTTGCATAAGCAGCAAGAAGAATGAAGCTACACCTTCAATACTTTGCCTTGAAAAGGACTCCTTAGCTGGATTACCAATATTATCTACTTTCCACGTCACCACAGGTGAGAGTGTCGCTAGACTTTCTGACACTACATGACAAGCATTCCCTTTTCTCAGGTTTCCAATAACATTTTTCCCACTTTTCCTTAAGTCCTCATTGGCAGCCTCCTCAAAGGCCATCAACTCCTGCTTAGTCTCTTTAAAGCCTCAAAGTCTTTCCAGCTTCTGCCCTCCTCCCTATTCCAATTTTTTCCCACAGTTTAGGTTTTGTTATGGAAACAAACACCAAAATGCCAGAAACCAAAATATGTATACATCTAATGATGTATGCCAAACTATCCCCAAACTCTTAACGGCTTAAGACAACTTACTGTTTTAAACATTGACCTCCGAGTTTCTATGGGTCTGGTGTTCCAGGGTGGCTTAGCTGGAAAGTTCTGTCTTGGGGTCACTAATGAGTTTGCAGTTAAGATGTCAGCTGGGGCTGCAGTCACATGAAGGTCGACTGGGCTGGAGGATCCCTTCCCAAGGTGGCTCCCTCACATGGTTCACACGCTGGTGCCAGTTGCTGGCAGGAGGCCCCGCTTCTTCTCCATTCGCTACTTCAGTGTCCCCATGACTTGGTGTATCTTACCGCAGAGTGAGCAAGGCCAGTGAGCAAGGTGGAGCTACAAGGTCTTTTATAGCTCAGCATCAGATGTCACACAGCACCAGCTCCACAGTATTTTGTGGGTCACAGGCCACCTCTGATTGACAGTGGGAGAGGGATTTAAAAGGATACGAATGTCAGCCGGCAAGGGTCACTGGAGGCCATCTTCGGAATCTGGCTACCACAGTGCACTGGATGTAAGGCATCGCCCTAAAATTCATTTCCACCCAGAACCTCAGAATGTAAGCTTTTTGGATACAGCCTCTTTTTGAATGGTAATTAGTTAAAATGAGTTATTACCGGAGTATGTAGGCCTTAAATCCAATGACTGCTAGGCTTAAAAGAAGGCCATGTGAAGACACAGATACACACAGGGGAGACAGAGGCAGACATCTGAATAATGCAACTACAAGCCCAAGAATACAGAGAATTGCTGGCAACCACCAGAAGCTAGAAGGAAGCGAGGGAGAATCCTTCCTGAAGTCTTCAAAGGGACAATGGCCCTGCCAACACCTTGATTTTGAACTTCTAGCCTCCTGGGAGAGGATTTATTTTTGTGGTTTTAAGCCACCCAGCTTTGAGTATTTTGCTATGGCAGCCCTAGGAAATGGATAAACACATATTCTTTAAAATTTATGCGCTTATTAATGCAATCAATTTTAACTTTAGTAATAACCCATTAGTTTACAAAAATGATATAGTGCTCAATTAAGTGAACCAGCAAAACAATATGAAATGTGTTAATTACATTTATTAACCATCTACTAGTTGCAGGGTTCTGTGCTGGATATAGGGGACGGGTATTAAATCAAGCAGTATGCAGGCACTATTTTTAGGTTGATTATTATCTTTTAGAGGAAATAGCACATATACAAATCACTCAAGAATTTTTATAATGATAATTATGACTCAGATTGAGTAGATAGGACCAGTTATTGAAACAAAGTCCAGATTGCAATGGCTTTGCGGAAGAGAAGATCTGTACAACAACAAAAAAATAAGTACAGTCAGATGGACATGATTTGAAAAAGAAAAAAGAAAAAGGAGAAGATCATTCAATATCAGACACATTCAGGGTATGGCTGTTGACAATGGGGCAGGGGAGGACTGAATGTGGGAGGTGGGGCTGGGTAGGGTGGGAGGGAGTAATGGGGGGAAAACGGGGACAACTGTAATTGCACAACAGCTTTTTTAAGTTAAAGAAAAGAAAAACATCAAGTCAAATGCGTCGCCCAGTTGCATCACACACATCCCTGCACCCACCTTTAGTCTTGCTGTCTCCACCCCTTGGAGTGCCTCTTTCTGCATTTCCTACCTTCTAACCTCTCCACGCATCTCCTGTTCCCAAATCCTCCTTTCTAGATCGCCTCATGTCCCTCTGAATTGCAGTTATTCTTAGCTTTCTCATTATTTACTGAGACCCGAGCCTCGCTACATACTTCTAACAGAGCATTTCAGTCTTCAAGGACAGAGGCCATGTTTATATTCTTCTCTATACTAACACTTCATCTAACGGTAGGTTCCCAAGATACATGTGTGACCACTGTTGACTCCTACTGGATATTGATTTTTAATTTTAGCTCTCAATTGAGTTCAGTTAATTACTATCATTTGAGTTGGATTTCATCTGTATGCTTAATGATTTAACTAACACAATGGAAACTTGCTTAAATAATCCTCTCTGTAAATATTTTTAATGCACTGTCTTCCTGTGACCTGTCCTCCACCTTCCCCTCACCTATCCTTTACCTGAGCTCCATAACTTCTCCCCATAAACCAATGTAGCAAATGAGAGCAAGACTACAAATAGGTACAGACCAGACCTGAGAAAAACTTACAATTGCTCATCCTTTTTGAGACAATGTGAGAAATAAGTAGAATTGATAGAAGACAAATGGGAATTGTACATATTTTTACATTTGCTTTCTGAGGTATAACTGCTTTTCTCTCTTATGTTTAACAGTAAAAACAACTACTTTTAAATGCCCCTTCTTAAAGACTAATAGGCCGCCTTGCCAAGGTCCACCTGTGACTTGTTCATTCAAGAAACACTGGATACCTACTAGTGTCAGGGATGTGAAATAAAACCAAAGCTTTAGTCTAATGGAGAAGTTGCATCCTCGACAGGGTGCAATAAGAAAGATTCAAATTTCTGTAGCAGTGTTTCTTTTAGAGAGGATTTTACAACCTTAGAGTGGTCCCACTTTAGACCTTCCTTCAAATGACTGTGTAATAATTTATAAGGAAGGTCATCAATAGTTCCATGGATAGTATTAGAGAGAGATGTCGCACGCATTTCCCCAGCTTACTGAGGGTGTTTTAAAATCCACCCGAACTTAACTTGTGATTCCTGCCTCAGCCACCACCTCCCCGCTCCCGCCAGCCCACACCTGCTCCTCCTGCCTTCTTCCTCCTCCTCAGTCAGCAGCATCGTCACTGGCCACATCAGACCAAAGTGTAACGTTTTCCCTGATTCTTTTTCTCAGTCCCATATTCATTCATCGGCGAGTAATTCTCCTTTGAAATACGTCCCAAACCAACTGTTTCTTATCTCCTCCTCTGCTAGGCCCCCTCTATGTCAAACCACCGTCATCTCCAACCTGGACGACGACTGTGGCCCTCACTTGGTCTGCCTGCTCCCATCCCAAAACCTTCCACTTCGTCCTCTACAAAGAGTCACAGTGACTCTTTAAAATCACAAACCAGATGATGTCATTTCCCCCTCTCTTAATTCTTCAAAGGTTCCAGTATTCACAATAAAATTAAAAATCCCCACCATTGCAGGGTAAGGGGAGGTAGAGGAGGGCAAAGGGGGATACGTGGTGATGGAAGGAGACTTGGCCTGGGGTGGTGAACACACAGTACAATATACAAATGATGTATTATGGAATTGTACACCTGAAACCTATGTAATTTTATTAACCAATGTTACCACAATAAATATAATAAAAATAAAATAATAAACTTCTGCACCATGGTCTACTAGGTCTGGTATGACCTGACCCCTGGCCCCCTTCCCCACCTCACTGGTACCGCATGTGCTGCCTCACTGTACCCCAGCCCCATTGGCCTCCTTAGTGGTCTGCAAATGTGCCAGGAACATTCCCATCTCTGGGCTACCATACACACTGTTCCTGTGCCCTCAGAGGATGCTGCTCCCGTAATGCACTGTGATCTCTGGTCAGGGGTCACTTCCTCAGTGAGGCCTTGTCACTCTCTGTCTCCCTTTCCTTCAACAGCACTCATCTTCACCTGGCACTGCACGAGGGAGGGAACACGAGTAGGAATGGCTGGGAGTTTGGAAAGTGGACAAGGGAAGAAGAGCATTCCAAGAAGGAGTGGGGTGAGCGAGCATGCAATGCAAAAGAGCGCGAGGAGCCCTGGTTGGTGTAGCTCAGTGGATTGAGCACAGGCTGGGAACCAGAGGGTCCCGGTTCAATTCCCAGTCAGGGCACATGCCTGGGTCGTGGGCCAAGTCCCCAATGAGGACCATGTGAGAAGCAACCACACATTGCTGTTTCTCTCCCTCTCTGTCTCCCTCCCTTCCCCTCTCTCTAAAAATAAATAAATAAAATCTTAAAAAAAAAAAGAGCGCGAGGACCCGATGCCCACAGAACTCCAGTAGCAGTTGGTTAAAGCTTTCTGTGAAGGTGGAATGAAAAAAGTAGTCGGGCACCAGCTCCCAGAGGGGCTCACAAACCATGCAGAGAAGTTGGAGTTGATCCTGATAAGGAAAACCAATTGCCTTGACAAAGGACATCAACAAACAGCTAATGAATGAAAATGGGTTCATACTTCTGGGTACCCCAAAACTGGCCTCAATTATATCGTCCCTCCTCATTTTCCGAAGGGGAGAGACACAATGCAAATCAGTGCCTTCAGAGAAGAGGCTGCCCCCAGGAGCCAACTGTGGAGCATTTCTGCACTCACTCGGTTTCTGCTCGCAGGTGCTGTGGGAGGCGTGTGCAGGAGTACCAGCTAATAACTAGTTTGACCAGTTCCAATACTATGAGATTATTATCCTAGATTCAGGTTGATTTTTTTGTGATCATAATACACAAGCCGGAAGAATCAGTGTAATTTTGCTCCATCAATATTTGATACCCTGTGATAGGATAGATATCTGTGAGGAACTGGGAGAAAGAAGAATGTCCAAAATGAGAAAAATGCTGTTCCTGCAGTGACAAAAAGTGGTGCAAATGAGTGGTTATGAGACTGAACCACAAAAAGCTTTTATATATGTCAAATGCAGGTAACACCTAGGGTGAGATCTGCCCTCAGAAAATTCCTGAAAACTACTCAGGAAATAACTGGCCCAGCGATGGGCTCAGAGGGCGCTGAGAGCCTCCCCCTCGGCGACCCCGGACAGGAGACATGGGCTTCTGGACTTTGTTCTGCAGTTTAGAGAAATTCCTTGTCACTTTTTTATCTGGTCACTGGACGAGATCCCAGAAAAACAGTTTGTTTTGCTTATTTGTTTACAAAAACATGTGATTTGAGATACATGGCCTAAAGATGACCTTCCAACTTTTAGCCTTTCTTGCTCTCCAACAAAATTTCTAAAATTACTTCAGAAAAGGAAATGGAAGATGTATGTTTATCTTGCCCCCCTTTATTTGCAATACTTTATTTTTTATTTTTTAAAACTGATGCAAAATATTGATTCCAAGTTAGTTATTTTAAAACATATGGCATCGCTGACTCCTGGAGGAGGATCATAAACACGCCCAGGATTTCACAGCAAAGTCAGAGTAGCGATTTCTGTTGGCTCTCAGTGTTCGCATACAACTCCACTTGGGTGATCAACAGAAAACTCACAGACAAGAAGGAGAGGGTTTTTCAGCCAGTTTTGGGTTATTCAACATTTTGTTATCAGTGAAGGGTTATTTAGACTCCTCCCAGCTCCAGCTCCTTCCCTCTAATGGCTCACCAGGGGCGCTACGCTGTTCATTAGCAGGCAGTGGGGAAAATCAGTCCCTTTTGGGGTTGGCTGGGAACACCGGGAAAAGCTCATTGAGGGAGAATAATAAGCGAATTCCTAAAGTAAGATGTTGGGATTATTTGTTACTAACACCTATTTCCTACCTCCATGGTAAAGCCTGATTGTATTCTTATCATCCAAAGTATTTTAAACTGAAAGGATTATTGAAGACTTACACAGGAGTTCGTAATCTTAAGGAAAACATAATCTAATTACATTCTTTAATTGGCCACATCATTATCACTCTTTTCAGTTAATTTCCTTATTTTATTTCCCATAATTTTTCCAATTCTCGTAAGTGTGTAAATGTATTGCACATGACTAATTAGAGCCTTCATCATCAAAATCTAGGCATATAAATACGTAATCATTTGATGAGCCACTTACCTCTCTGTGGTGTGAGCACAGACAGGCAGTGTTTCTTACAAAAAAAAAGCTCACCATGGAAACAAAGAAGCTCCACAGGGAACATGCATCTTTCTTTCCTTTTCCTTTTTCCATTTTGGATTCATTTTTAGGTAGAAGGGCTACAATTTGCCTTTCATGTGTTGCTTCTCCAACTCCTGTTGAATTTTATTGTAATTGAACGTAGGTAATATTATCTCTTACATTTTCTTCAAGAGACCCTTGGAAATTAGAGTCATTAGCATTCAATTATATTTTGGTTTAAAAATTAGTTTAAAATATTAAGAACCACAAAGGCCACTTGCATTGCATGAGAAGACCTAACAATGAGAATGGCCCTTCAACTTGTCACCTACTTGGAAGTTACCAAAGGGAGAATTCACTTTGGAAGATTATACCAAGCCCTAGATTTTTAAAAAGAGAATCCAGGGTCATAACCTATTTTTGCAATAACAATATTTTTAAGAGTAATGAAGGTAGACTTGTAAAATCAAAGAAAAATGAAGTCCAAAGTGCTTGGAAATTAAGACTTCTATTTAGGTGAAGCAAATGCTGCCTCAGCTGCTGCACCACGAGATGTGCTGCATCTGTATTGAGTATCTTTGTGCTCAGTAAGAAAAGGAATCAGGGCAGACTTGAGCACGTGCTAAAAACAAACAAACAAAAAACAGAAGCCTAAAAAATATCTACTAATCCCCGCCTGTCCTTCCTGCCGTCCTCTTGTCATTTTTTAAATGAGAACTGCTAGGATTCAGTGTTTCTCCACGGCCTGTGCACTTGGTCTCCACACCAGGCAAAAGAGCACTCTTCCCATGGGTGCCAGCTGTTGAGAATATGGTAGGCATAAAAACAACTTGTTTTTCTAAGCCACGAATGTCCTAAGGGAAGCCATTGAAATGACAGACAAAATAGCAATTTTCATTTTGCGTGCAAATTACAACTAAAGAGTCAAAGAGGAAGCAAATGCCTAACCACGTGGTCATTACTAAAATACCCTTTGTGATGATGACTGCACAGTAGTAGCAGTAGGCAGAGAGGCCTGGTTTCCCGTCCAGCAGCTGCGTTTGCACCAGGTGCCCCAAGCCACTAATGAAACTTGTTTCTACAAACCCTGCCTTATTGGTCAATCCATCGCATGTTGTTTAATCCTCGAGTAACTGTAAACCTCGGTAAATGCTTGCTGGTTTCTATTAAATCATACCAAAAAATTAAATCTCTCTATATATCATTTAGGGATACAGTCAAAATAAAATGTATTAAGATATAAAAATCAAGAGTGATGCAGTTTGCTGGAGATCCTAAACTATGAGTTTCATTGGTTGCTAACATCCCAACCAAGAGAACTTGGAGATATAAATATATTTATGTTTATATTTTATATTTTAACCTAGCAAATCTCTCAAGAGGCCTCTCCCAGGATATATATTTATTCCTCCCCAATTAAAAATAAATACAACACAAGGAAGTAGGATAAAGTTACTCCCCAGTAGGCTCTCACTTCAGAGGTGGAAGGAGGCAAGGTCAGCGGAGCCTTGGGTACTATTTTGGAAGAAAGGGAAACAGAGCCTACTTAGCCACCCTTCCATGACCTGTGGTTTGAGAAACCCAGCTCTGAACAGTTCCCACACAACAGCTGTTTTTCTGCATCACCATCATGGAGGACAGGAAGTGGAATGGCACTTAGAATGCAATTTACAGGATCTGTTCTCTCAGAAAGTGAAACAGGATCTCCAGGCTATTAAATTCACTTCAGCGCAGCCTGCGAGCTCACTTTTAAGAGCAACTGTCTGCCTGGGAAACGAACGCTGTCATTTGTGAAAAACTGAAGAGTTTTTTAAAGTATTATGTAAATATTGTGCAGTCGCTTGGTTTAAACAAAACTATTTTGAAAATTGAGATACACTTTTGATCTATTTCTTTTTCATAACAGGATGGCAAAGTGATCTGAAAAAGAAAATATCTACAATCACATAAAGGCCAAAGGCTCAATTCTCTCTAAGGGCCATGGAAAAAGGGCATCATAAATGGATCTAATCCCAACCTCATTTGGAATAGGAATAAAAATCTATCTAACGATCTCTGCAGACCTGCCTCTCCTACCTGCATCCAATTCTGAAAGTAAACTCATGGTGAAAGTTGAAGATGAAAAAATAAATAATTTCAGTTCCAATAAACAGTGTTCTTCTAATTTGGATGCTCCATGTAACTATGACTATTGAATTAGTATTTTATTGCAACCCTCCTTGCTTTTCCAGTGCAATTTGATTTTAAGGATCTTACAAAACCTATGTGGAATGGTAGCATCATTATTTCCCTTGAATTCTCATAGCTGCCAGCTAGTTTCCCAAAGGATCCAAAGCCTAGTAACCTGTTGGCTAAGGATTCAGCGCCCACAGCTGCTGAGGCTCAGTGCAACCTGTGTCTCACACGTAAGTTCTTTCAGGAGATGAAATTCAAGCTTCCATTCTGAGTCTGGTAAACACATGTTAGAAAATGGTTTGCCCCCTGCCAAGATGGAGGCATAGGTAGATACACTTTGCCTCCTCAAACAACCAAAAGAAGGACAATAACAAATATGAAAACGAAAAAGGACAACAACAAATTTAAAAACAGAAAACAACCAGAACTGCCAGAAAATTGAACTATATGGAAGTCCGACAACCAAGGAGTTAAAGAAGAAACATTTGACCAGACTGGTAGGAGGCAAGGTGGCAGCTGGAGGACTGGGCAGGCAAGGTGGTGACTGGCAGTCCCATGTTTGCGTGCAGATAAACCAGGAGAAACAACTGGGGAGCAAGACAGACCACACAACCCAGGGTTCTAGTATGGGGAAATAAAGCCTCAAAACCTCTGTCTGTAAAATACTGTAGGGGTTGCAGCAGTGGAAGAAACTCCCAGCCTCACAGGAGAGTTCGTTGGAGAGACCCACAGGGTTCTGGAACATACACAAACCACCCACCTTGGAATTAGCACCAGAAGGGTACAATCTTCTTGTGGTTAATAGGGGAAGTGACTGAAAGTCCGTGGAAAGCCAAACAAATGACATTGTTCCCTCTCTGACCCCTCCCCCACAGACAGCGCCACAACGCAGCAAAGAGTTACCCCGCCCTGATGAACACCTAAGGCTCTGCCCCTTAAAACATAACAGGTGTGCTGAGACAAAGTAATATGACCCAAATGAAAGAACAGATCAAAATTCCAGAAGAAGAACTAAGCAACAAAGAGATAGACAACCTATCAGATGCAGAGTTCAAAGCACTGGTAATCAGGATGGTTCCAAAATAGAGGAAAAAGTGAAGGCTATGCAAAGTAAAATAAAGAAAAATGTACAGGGAACCAACAGTGAAGAGAAGGAAACTGGGACTCAAATCAACGATTTGGAGCAGAAGGAAGAAATAAACGTTCAAGCAGAACAGAATGAAGAAACAAGAATTCAAAAAAAGGAGAGGCTTAGGAACATCTGGGACAACTTTAAACATTCCAACATCCAATAGGGGTGCCAGAGGAGAAAAGCAAGAGCAAGAAATGGAAAACTTATTTGAAAACATAACCAAGGAGAACTTTCCCAATCTGGTGAACAAAATAGACTTCCAGGAAGCCCAGGAAGCTCAGACAGTCCCAAAGAACTTGGACCCAAGGAATCACACCCCAGGGTACATCATAATTACTTTACCCAAGATGAAAGATAAGGGG